>JBDJHY010391492.1:0-18238 GCA_039654485.1 Withania somnifera | reverse complement strand
AGAGCTTTACGAAGCTTGCAAACTTCACCTGGACAATGAGCAACATTAAGAGAAGGCATTATGTAAACTTCTTCATGAAAATCATCATTAAAGAAGGCATTCTTGTACATTCATCTGAGATATTTTCCACCGATAAATAAAAGCAACAACAATTAGAGTGCGAACAGTTATCATTTTTGCAACGAGGGCAAGAGTTTCTTCATAATCTATGCCATACTCCTATGCGTAGCCTTTTGCAACAAGTCGAGCCTTTTATCGTTCAATGGATCCATCAGATTTAGTTTTAATCTTGTATACCCAACGAGAACCAATGGTGTGTTTTCTTGACGGCAATGGTACCAAATCCTATATATGTGTCTGGTGTAGAGCAGTAAGTTCCTCAGCCATAGCTTCCTGCCAGAGGAGATCACAAACTTCTTCTCTATAGGAGGTGGCTCGATAAGACGATGAATAAAAGCAACAAATAAAGAAAAAATGGTAGAATAAGATGAGTATTCAAAGTCAGGAAGTTTAGTGAACTTACGAGTATGGGTGGACTGACGCAGAGGAGGATCCATAATCTCTTTCGGCAGTTGGGTAGTCATAGGAGCAGGGGCATAAGAGATAGATGACTCATGAATTAAACAATCAGATAGATCTTCATCGGGGTCGGTATCAGAAGGATCAACGCGGACAAGATCTAACTATGTCATATGATTAGAGCTAGCAGGAATAGAGAAAAATGGAATATGCTCTAAAAACACAACATGACGCGAGACATACAATTTTTAATTGACTTTATCAAAAAAACGATATCCTTTCTAACCAACACAATAACTTAAAAAGACACATAAAGCAAATCGAGGAGATAATTTACTATGCTCAACTTGTGGTCGTAGAATGAAGCAAGTACAACCAAAGACACGCAATAAAGAATAATCAGGTGAATGACCATACAACTTTTCAAAGGGAAACAAACCTGAATTTCATGAGATTCGAATTCGATTAATCACATGAGTAGTTGTAAGAACGCTTCCCCCCAAAAGACACTAGGAACCTCAGATTACAACAAGAATGAACGAGTTGTTTTAATAAGATGATGATGTTTCCTTTAGGAAACACCATTTTATTGTGGAGTGTATGTGCACGAGGATTGTTGAATAGTTCTATCATGAATCACATGAAAATGTTTAATGACACATGAGTATTGGGTTTTCACAAAAGCTCTAAAGTTACTGAATATGGTAAGAAAATCAGATCTGCGTTTCATCAGATAAACCCAAATATAATGAGTGAAATCATCAATAGACGAAACATAATATTTGGAACCCCCTTTGGTGGATACCGGGGAGGGTCCCCACACATCAGAATAGACAAGATCAAATGGTGCAAGATAAAGAGAAATACTTTTATAAAATGGCAAGGCTGAAAATATAGCTAGTTTACAACCACGACAATCAGAAATATCATGATTTTCTAAATGACCTAGAGCTCTTATAGACACCAAAAAATTTAAATGGGAAGAAGAAAAATGGCCCAAATGAGAATGCCAAAGATAAAAATTATAAGATGAACGACTTAAACAAAAAGACGATAAATCGACACTGGAGGCAGCAACATCTGATACTTTAAGCTCATCAGAAACATAGAGTCGCCCTTTCCTATGGCCTTTCCCAATCATCTTCTGGGATTGAAGCTCCTGTAAATAATAAGTTTTAGAGGTAAACAAAACTGAGACCAGAATCACACAATTGACCAATAGATACAAGTTTTAAATAAGACTTTGAATATGGTATACATCTGAGAGTGATAAACGAGATGTGCAGACAGAGATAATTCCTGCCAATGGAATTGGGTACCATCGAAAGTCATGATAGAAAAAGATGGGACAGAGTTAACTGACTCAATTGAATTGATATCAGGAGACATATGATGTAATGCACCAGAATCCAAAATCCATAAGGGAGAGATATACCTGAAGTAGCAAACAAAGACAAACCTATATGAGAGGAGGATGACTTGGCATGAGGTTGTGAGAAATGAACTGTTGAAACTGCTCCAGCATATAGGGATCCAAAGATGGGGCAGCAATTGCATTGCTGGACTGAGGTTGACGGTATATCTATGGAGCAGTATATGGTGGGTGTGTTTGCTAAGGTGATTGTTGTTGCTGACGTTGCTTGCCTTCACTCAACAATAATGGACATTGAGCCTTCCAGTGACCCTTATGCTTACAGAAAACATACTCATCTTGAGAGACCTTAGGAGGCCTATTCTAGTTGCTAAACGATGGTCGATGTGGGGCAGCAAACACAGATCAATTCGCAGGTGGTACAGACCCCTTATCGACCTTAGACTTAAGGCGAATCTCTTCTGTTAGCAGTTCATTAACCATAGAATCAACAGAAGGGAGAGGAGAACGATGCAAAATTGTCCCACACAATTTCTCAAAGTCATTCCGAAGGGCCATCAGAAACTGTACCAAATGTTGTTCTTCTCTATGAGCGATATACGGTTCAAATTCTTGTAGCTTTACAGACTCAGTGAGATCCAAGTGATTGCAGAGATTAGCCATAGAAGAATAAAACTCTTGGATACTCATATCATCCTATTGAAATGCACAAATATCCATATCTAACTGATATTATTAGGAAAAAATTAGTCTGTGTACAATCTAGACGGATGATCCCATACCTCCTTGGTAGTCTCGTACTTAGACAACTGAAAGCCAATGGAATGCATTACAGAATTATTAATTCATATGATGATCTTTGAATTGTCAGCCTCCCATGTGTTAAACAAGGTAACATAATCGATATCCTCGTCATTTGCAGGCTTTACCTTCAAACGTATGACATAACTCCACATCGATTTTCCATGTAAGAAGTTCTTCATAACATAAATTCAATACATGTAGTTCTTACCATCCAACTGCACACTAATTGACTGAAGTGATCATCCTTACGAGCCATAATAAATCAAAAATACCCAAATAATAAGTCTCAAAATTCCAAAGTAAACAGAAATCGAAACCCCCAAATAGCCCAAACAATAGATTTGAGTACCCCTAAATAAACAAAATTCAATCAAACGAATGCGAACTAGACCAAATCAAAGGAAAAAACCAATTCTACAACATAGAATCGCATCAAAATATCCAAAAAAATTCAAAAAAAATATGGATGGATCCACGTAGGCTGTTGGATGGATGTTAACTGCTTCCATCAATCAAATGTGGCTCTCGATACCATGTTAAAATAGAGAAGAATTCTAGAGCCTTCTTATTAGAATAAATCAATAGACAAATACACAAGAGTAGTTTCTATAGCTAGGTTACAAAATAAAAATAGAAAAGACTAAAATAACCCTAAAACCTAATATATGCTAATAACCTATAGCATCAACTATGTGCACGGTATTAGCCTTACTAGCTGGTGTTTTGGTCTACTTGTATGCACCTTATTGGTATGTGAGAAAGGTACCTGGTCCTCCAGTGCTTCCCCTTGTAGGACACCTCTCTTTGATGGCTAAATATGGCCCTAACGTCTTCTCTGTCCTGGCAAAAAAATACGGTCCTATCTTCAGGTTATTTCTCGATCGTTGATTTTATTTCATTTCACAAAGGGTTCAATAAGGGTATTTGGTTCTAGCTAATCTGAGTATTCATTCAATTTTTACATGGTTTACCTTTGTGGTTTTTCTTTGTTATTCTTAAGAAGATTTCACATGGGCAGGCAACCACTGGTTATTGTAACGGATGCAGACCTATGCAGAGAAGTTGGGATAAAGAAATTCAAGGACATATCTTATAGAAACATCCCATCTCCAATTGCAACATCACCTCTTCATAAAAAAGGCCTATTTTTTACTAGGTAACACATTTTAAGTAGAGAGAATTCTATATAGAGATTACAATCTAAAATAACAATACTAGAGTATTACAAAATGCATGATGATTTTGATTCTGCATAATGGAGATTTATATACTTCACTAAAAGAAATTTAAAGTTGTGCTGATTACAGGGAATCAAGATGGTCAATAACGAGAAACAATATTCTATCAGTCTACCGGCCATCTTACTTTGTTAAGTTAGTGCTAGTCATGCAAATGTTTATAGAGTCTGCAACTAAAGATCTTGATTTTGATGGAGATCTCACATTCTCTAATCTCTCCCTCAAGTTAGAAACAGATGTAATTGGACAAACTGCTTTTGGTGTGTAATTTTGTAGGAATCCCTTAATTTAATGATTTAGTATATATTAGTTCCTTTTCTAGACCGATTCAGTATATATTAGTTCCTTTTTTAGATAATCTGATAGCTTGTAATTAGGCAGTAAATATTCCGATAGATTTTTAGAAATTAGTTTCTTTCCTTTTTAGTCAACACTCAATAGTATAAAAAAGACCTATTGAAAATCATCAAAGTGATAAAAAGTGAAATAAAAAACCATTTCTATCTTCATGGTATTAGAGCAATTACTGTTGAAGACACTCGAAACCCTCAATTCTCAACTATGACCGAAAACCCTGACAACTAAAGTTCATCTCTCCAGGACAACCAGAAAACTGAACAGAATTTGTTCCGGCCATGATTACAAACAGTCTTGAAGGCTCGACCTTCCAATTGACCGTGGAGAAACTCGACAAAAAAACTTCTGCCATTGAGCACAGACCATGAAGTTAGTGATAAAAGGCAAAGGGAAACTTGGTTACCTTAATGGAGAATCGAAGAAACCCGTGACTGAGGGAGCATTTCTGTAGATGTAGAGGTTGGAGAACTCGATGGTGATCGTGTGGCTCGTGAACTCCATGAAACCAACTATTGGGAAGACATATATCTTCCTGCCAACATCTAAGGGCATCTGGGATGTCATACGGGAGACGTACTCCGACACTGAAAATGCTTCACAGATCTTCAAAATTAAAAGCAAACTATGGAAGATGAAATAAGAAGAAAGAAAAGTGACGGATTACTACATGGAGATGTTGAATCTCTGGAAAGAACTTGACCTAAGCACTGAAGATGAGTAGGAATGTACTGGAGACAGCATACGGTACAAGCAAAACTTAGAGAATGAACGTGTCTTCGAGTTCCTGGCTGGTCTAAATCGCGAATATGACAAAGTGCATGGCCGAATTCTCAGCTGTTGTCCATTATCGTCGACTAGGGAAGTTTTACCCAAAGTCAGGCAGGAGGAAGTGCGACGTAAGGTGATGCTCAAGAAGGAAACCCTAGGGGATGATTTAAATTCAGCTCTAATAACCATGGGGGACTTAAATGGGTCATCCCAAAAAAATTTAAATAGGCTAAAAAATGCTGCAGCATTAGTTACCAAAGGTAACCCAGGTAGTTCCCATTGCCCATGCCCAAATTAGAAGAGATGCCCATGGTGCGAGCATTACCATAAGAATAGTCACACCAAGGACATCTTCTGGGAGATTTATGGTAAACCAGCTGACTGGAAGCCAATACAAAATAGCAGGAATCGTGCGTATTAAGCCTGTACAAAAGAAAAGAGGTGGAACACTTCGAGTCCAAATACGTTCAATACTGAACAATTGCTCTTTATAAGTTTCCTAATGTGGAACACCTTTATAAACTATTCTCTAGTTTCAAAAATCCTAGTAAGTTTTCTAATGTTTCCACTAGCTCACTAGCTCAAAGAGGTAATTCTCTAATTTCTCTTAATTCCAAGTAAATAAAAATTCCTTGGATTATCGATTCAGGTTCCTCTAATCACATGACAGATTATCATTATATGTTTTCATCATATACCCCGTGTGCTAGCAATATTAAGGTTAAGCTTGCGGATGGTTCACTATCCCCTATTGTATGAAAAGGGAGTATTAAAATTTCTGCCACTATAACCCTAGAATTAGTTCTTCATGTTCCTAAGTTGTCCTGCAATTTATTGTCTGTCAGTCAGGCAACAAATCACTCCAATTGTTCTACTAAATTTCTCTCTACGTATTTTGTCTTATAGGATCTTTCATCGGGGAAGACAACTGGAAATGCTAAGGAATGTGAAGGACTCTACTACTTTGAAGAGGCCAATGAGGGTAACCAATCTTGAATTGCAACCTGTGACTCTACATCTACTCTTAAGGATAGTGAAAAATTTTTGTGGCATTTTAGAATAGGTCATCCCAATTTTAAGTACATGAAACATTTGTTTCCTTTCTTATTTATGAATAAAAAATCATTTGATTCCTAGTGTGAAATTTGTGAATTTTCAAAACACCATCGACCTTCATTTCCTAAATCTGAATATAACCACCAAACCATTTATTTTAATTCACAATGATGTGCGGGGACAACCACAAGGCGAAGTCTTCGGTTCTTCTGAGAATTCTAATTGAAGTGCCGATCTATGAAGATGATGGAAGTATCAAATCACTAATTCAACAATCAAAATTTCAGGAAAATGAGTGTTCATACGTTATGTTTTACGTTACCATAAGTTGATCAGGTTATTTAGGATTGATGTTTTGACTATTCTACTAATTTTCTTATGTTATGGTCATTAATGTGTTCTTTCACTAAGTATTAATGTTTCATATAGAGTGTCATATGATTCAATAAAATTTTATTTTATTCATCATTTGCAGAAATGCAAATTTTGCTTGCAGAAGTGTCTTCTAGACAAATGCTGATATATTTAATGAGCTATAAACAAATTTAACCTGTGAATGTATATATATATTGCGATTAGAGTTGATATATCTCTCATTAAAAGCTGTTCATATATACCCCTACAACTATACAAATGGCCTAGATATACCTGTTTCAGCTGACGGAAATGAAAAATTGATTTTAAATTTGTTTTTTATTAAAATAAAATATAGGGCTATGTTTGACCCTTATCGCAAACTCCATACTAATATTTGATTCTTCTCACATGATAATTTTTTTGCCTTCTTTAATTCAACGACTATTTTGGGTTTATCATCTTGATGATCAAATTAAGTTTTTCACACATCTTCTTGTAAAATTTGTCTGCTCTTTTTTTGCAGATACACAAAATAATTTGTCTTTATTTTTTCTATTTATTCCACTTATACCTCTCTTTTTTTTTTTATTTTTCATATTTTTTACACTAAAAATAAAGCCAAAAAAATTAAAATAAGAACAAGAAACTCAAATAATTATAAGAAAATAGATCCATTAGGGAGATATTTAAAACCTAAATTAGCTGTTGATTCAAGGAAGTCAAAAAAAATCCATGTGTGAGAAGGATCAAATATATCCCTGAGCTTTGCAAGAAGGCTCAAAATTCAAATATATCTCAAACTTTGCAACAAGACTCAAAATCAAATATAATCCGAACTTTGCAACAAGGCTCAAATACACCCCTATGTGAATTTTGTTTCAAAAATAAAAATAAAATTACTTTTTTCACTTCCATTAACCAAAAAACAATACCTATTAAGATTAAAGTACATTATTTAGTGCTATAGTGTGGTAGATGTTCTGTTTGTTCATTAATTCATGTTATAGATAGCATGCATTCATGATGTCGTAAGATCTGAATAGTATCCCACTAAAACAAGTCGTAACAATTGGATATACGCTAGAAAGAGACCCGTGTGGGGTACATCCCCAATACTATCATAATTTGAGGAAGAAAATAATGTACTCTTTTTTGGTGTCATTGCTGTTATTTTTATTGTTCGTGTTCACCCAATAAGCATGTCAGAGCATGCATTATCAGTCAAATGAGTCTGTGTGACAGTCAACTGAGGGAAAGAGGAAATTTGCAATATTTGTAATTTTTTTTTCTTGGCATGTACAATGGAAGCCAATACAAATAAAATGGTTACTTTGAATAGCACCAACTATGACATTTGGAAGGGGAGATGGAAGATTTTCTCTATGTCAAAAAAATTTATTAACTAATTTTTTCCAATGTAAAGCCTGATAGTAAAAAAGATGAAGAGTGAAATCTGTTACACAAACAAATTTGTGGATTTATTTGGTAGGGGTTAAAGATAATGTATTGAACCATATTTCTGGAGAGACACATGCTAGAACCCTATGGGAGCATTTAGAAAGTTTGTATGCTTGAATGACTCAAAATAATAAAATGTTCTTGCTAAAGCAGATATTAAGTTTGAAATAAAATGATGGTTCTCCAGTGATAGATCACCTGAATAACTTTCAAGAGATTATAAATAAGTTATTTGCTATGCGAATTAAATTGGATGAAGAAATTTAAGGTTTGTTTCTATTTGGTTCCCTACCGGACTCTTGGGAAACATTTAGAACTTCATTGTCAAATTCTTCTCCAGATGGTGTGATATCTATGAATTTTGTTAAGAGCAGCACTTTGAATGAATAGATGAGATGAAAGTCTCAGGTTTCTTCATCGTCAGATGAGTTCCTGATGTTGGTGGACTTAATGATCATGGTTATGCCCAGTATCGTGCTCTAGATCAACATGTTAATGTTGATAATGTTGAAGATGATGTCATTGACGATGCTCCAACTCATGAAGTTGTGGACGAATTAAATACTTCACATAAGAGGTCCATAACACAGTGTATTCCTTACTCTTGTTATTCTCTTGATGAGTATGTATTACTCACTAATGAGGGAAATGTTATGAGGAAGCCATGGAAGAGGAGCACAAGGATCAATGGATTGAATCCATGCAAAATAAGATGATATCTCTACATTTATTGATCGGTTGTCAATTTTCTTTGCTTGGACTTTTGCAGATTTTCTCTTTGAAATCTTTTCAACCTTTATCATAATTGTCAAAGACTTTTGTAGATTTCCTTTTTGAAATCATGTCAACCTTTATCATAATTGTCAAAGAATTGTACATTACTTTCTTCCTCAAATTATGATAGTATGGGGACGGAGCCCACAAATAGAGGTTGCATAATTATCAATCGACTGAGTCTGTGTGACAGTCAACTGATAATACAAGCTCTATTTGTAGGGTCCAGTCCCATACTATCATAATTTGAGGAAGAAAATAATGTACTCTTCTTTGACAATTATGATAAAGGTTAGCAAGATTTCAAAGAGGAAATCTGAAAAAGTATGAAAATTATAACAAATTTGGAAAAATTTCAAAGAGAAAATTTGCACAAGTCTGACAATTATGATAAAGGTTGACAAGATTTCAAAAACAAAAATTTGCAAAAGTCAAAGAAAAGAAAATTAACAACCGGTCAATCTATGTGTAATGCATTTTCACTACTATAAATAGAGAACATTCAGCTCATTTGAGATCCAGCACACAGAGAGAAACATATATAAAAAGATCAGTGAGGTATACCACAGACTATATATGTAAGAAAATAATCTGTGAAGAAAAAATTAAAAGTGAGTGATATTTTTGGTGAGGTGAGAGTCAAAAAATGTTGATTCTTTTGAGTGTGTAGTCGTCATTTTTAGTGTCGTGCTCGTGAATACACAGTCTAAAAATTACTTACTATAGTGATCACTTTGCTACTCTTGGCCCGTGGTTTTTTCCTTATTCAAAAGGGTTTCCACGTAAAAAAAACTAGTGTCATTATTTTTTCATTTTTCCATTACTTCGCTGTGAATATTTGTAATGTTATTCCACGTTTACCCAACAACCCGTAAGATCTATTTATCTTCCGTTATATTACCAAAGTTACATATGCATTGTAAGTTGACATTATTATATTCTTAACTATCTCTGAAGTAACGGAATATGTCCATTTAATATGTATATATAATTACAATTTAGGCATTAGCCACCAGGTACTTGTTATCGATAATCTCTTGACAATTTTTCACTATTCTTCCGCTAAAAACAATTCTATATCTGCTAAACTTTGTAAATCCATCGTGTTCTTCCTTAACAGGAAAAAAATTCTAGGCTGCTCCCAACTCTGCAACAGAGGCAGCTGCTAGAATCTTATTTATTCGGTAGGTGATTCTAAGATTGTCCTATTGTTGGCTGGTCCTTATTTAACATAAGTCAATTTATCAACAGCACCAAATGCTAGTTCTCAAATGCTCAGGGAGACACTTTTTGTTGAACACGTGACTAATCATTTTCTAACTCTAGCTTCTCGTTGTCAATATGAGCAAGCTAGTGCTGACATTAGTAAGTCACCAAGATATATAATAAAAAAGAACTCATGCTGGAAATTGAAAGAATAAAAAAAAGGAATCTTAGTAGCTCAATTGGTTGGTCTACCTAAACTAATTGTGTAAAACTGCAAATTTTGGAGAGGGCTTCTAGTATTGGAGTATTTGTGAAATGTAGGGAGGAGTTAGGGTACGTCATGAGTTCCTTGAGAGGGGAAACAAACAGGGCCAGTTAACCATCGTGAGGATAATATATACACGGAATAAGTCCGGAGTGAATTTTTAGTGGTAAAGAAATTCATGAGTGCTTCAATTTAAAAACCCACTCAGATTTTTGGATAAGCCTATTTTTGAATCATTCATAAGTTGTTAACTTTAAGCAGGTTTGTTCAAACTAGCTTTTCAAAAAGTACATTAATATTTTTCAAGAGCATTTTAAATAGGAGTTTATTTGGTATAGTTTATTTGGTACCTGTATTAGGACGTAATATGATTTTTTCATACCAAGGTCGAAGTTTGATATATCTAAGGATGGAAGGCTCTGGTGCGACATTTATAATATCAAAGGAAACATATGTAACATGAAACCATGAAGGATAATACCAATAAATAGAAAAGATTAAAATCTTTTGTATAACCATAAGTTTTCAAAACAGATAAGAAACTAACAATAAAGTTCTCAAAGCTGAAGAAATTACAATGAAACTATAATTTGTAACATCTTGTCACTAGCTGAAACAGTATAAGAGAATATATAACATATCACTCCATCTACATTTAAAAAAATCCAAAATTTTTATGAGAAAAACATACTAGACCCTACATAAACACAATGCTGATGTTAAAGACTAATTATTAAAAGAGCGTACGACAAAGAATAATTGATTATTGTATATTATTCTTGAAAGGTTTACAGGATATATATAGTCAATTATAGTTGTGATAGAGTCCTATTATCATGGAATAATTAAACAACTATTTGAAATTGAAAATATAAATATTAGGAATATGCTATGAATTATTTTGTTTCTGTTTGTGTAATCTGATCATGAGGAGAGAGGAAGAGACTTTGTCAACTAAGGATTTCTTCAATATCATGAGGAGGGAGGAAGAGACTTTGTTAACTAAGGAGAGTCTTCAATATACCCTCGTAAGACAGTGCTCCCATTGGAGATACTGAACTTGGATCGTAACTGCTGAAATAAAGCTGTTGGAAGTGACTTGGTGAGACCATAAGCAAGTTGATCTTTTGAGGAGATATGCGATATATTAAAAGAACCCTTAGTAACATGACCACGAAAAAAATGATAGACTAAGGTAATGTGTTTCATTTTTGAATCAATAATTGGATTGATAGACAAATATGTGGATCCAATATTTTCACAAAACATTTGTGAAAGAATAAAACATGGAACGTTCAATTCAAATAACAGGTTTCTAATCCAAAGAATTTCAGCAATAGAGGATGCGAGAGAATGGTATTCCACTACGGTTAATAATCGTCCAACTGTTTTCTTCTTCTTCGAACGCAAGGAAATTGCATTACCTCCTAAATAAATAATATAAGCAGATGTGGATGCATAATCATCTGGATTTCCATCCCAATATACAATGGTAAAGGCTTGAGAAAAATACCATGATGAATGTTACCTTTGAGATAGCGTATGACACGCTTGACGGCAGACCAATAAAGTTCATATGGAGCGTGCATGAAGCGAGCAAGTTTGCTTATAGAAAATGAAACATTAGGCATAGTCAAGGATAGATATTGTAAGGCACCAATAACTTGTTTATATTGTTTTTCATCAATTGGTGGTGATCTATCATGAAGTTGAAGAGGTGTAGAAGAGGACAAGGGTGTCACACATTCTTTAGTACCAATCATCTTAGTTTTTTGCCAGGAGATCTCTAATATATTTATGTTGAGTGAGAAGTATACCATATTTTAAGGGAAGTACCTTAACATGAAGAAAAAAATGCAAATCACTGAGATCTTTGACAAAAAATCGATAGGCTAAAGCTTGAAGAAATTGCTGAAGGAAACTTGTGTTGTTACAGTCACTATCAAGTCATCATCATATACAAAGAAATAAAGTTTAATGGTAGATGTGTAATAGATAAACAGAGAGGCATCACTGAGAGAGTTAAAAAATTCATAAGAGAGTAAAAAACCTTTGAGTTCATTATACCAAGCTCGTGGAGCTATTTAAGGCCATAAATAGCCTTCCATAGACTGCAAACAAAAGTTGTCTTTGATTGATCAAAAAATCTTGGTGGATGTTGCATAAATGCTTATTTTGATAAACTACCATGAAGAAATGCATTATTAACATCCAATTGATGAAGTGGCCATCCATGGCATAAAGCAAGTGTAAGTATAAGCTGGATGGTCGTCGGCTTGACAATGGGGCTGAAAGAGTCATGAAAATCAATATCAGGTCATTGATGAAATCTTTTAGTGACTAGACAAGCCTTATATCTGGAAATAGATCCATCAGCATTAAGTTTGATATGAATATCTATTTCATCCGACAATATTATGTAAGCTTCTAGGTGGAACAAGTTCCCAAGTACCATTTTGAAGAAGTGTTGTAATTTTATTGGGCATTTCTTGCCTCCATTCGACATGTTTAATGGATTTTGACACACAAGCGGTATCAATAGATTCAGGTAGTGGATGACTAGTACTTATTTGATAGAGATACTTAGGCTTGAAAATGTTGTTTTTGGATCGAGTTGTCATGAAATGAGAAGGAGGATTGGACAGATTTTGAGATGAATATGAAGGCTCTTGAGGTGATTTAAGAGCTATTATTTGGTGATTATTTTTAGTGTTGTCAAATGAAAGAGAAGTAGTAGGAAAAGAATAGTAATTAGACATACCTATCCCTTGAGAAGTGATTGATTGTGAAGTCGATGAGGACAACGGCGAAACATTCAATGGAATAAGCAAGGAATCATATAATGGTATGGCAGTTTCAACGTTTGATGTAGCAAGAGATGTTAGATAGACTGGACTTCCCTGAGATGAATAATGTGAGAAGGAAGAAGCCAAAGAAAAAGAAAATTTAATCAACAAACCGGACATGGAACGAGGTATATATTTTATGAGATTTTAAGTCCATTCAAAAATAAGCACTTTGATTGAGACTTATGAGAGGTGTATGGTTTAAGCCAAGGAAAACATAGGCAACCAAAGTTTAAGTTAATTATAATTTGGAGCCTGATGAAATAATTTTTCATATGGAGAAGAAAAACTTAAAATATGAGTAATAGACAATTTATTAGGTAAACAACTATTTGAAAAGCATAAGTCCAATATTTATAAGGAATTTTTGCATGATGAAGGAGTGTTAAGCCTCACGATGTGGCTATGTCATCATTCTACAGTATCATTGTGTTGTGAAGCATGAGGTGTTGTGTAAGGTGTTGAATAGAGATAAAGAGATTTTTAAAAGTAGTATATTCACCACCACCATCTAAATATATGGAAACAATTGATCTTTGAAAATATTTTTCCAAAATATCTTTATATTGACAGAAACATTAAAGACATCAGATTTTAAACGTATAGGATATAACCAAATGTAATTTATGAAATGATCAATAAAAATTGCATAATAATTAAAACCATCAATAGATTGAATTGAGGTAGGACCCCAAATATCTGTATAAATTAAGTCAAGAGGAGCATGACTTTGTAAGCTACTTTCTCCAAAGGGTAAATGATGACTTTTATTGCATCAGTAAGAATGACAAGCTAAGGTAGAACTATTATTAGAGGATGCTAGAGACAAGACACCAGAATTATAAAGCTTTTTTAAAATTCTAAAAAGTGGATGTCGGAGACGCCCATGCCATGTTGCTTGAGAAGTTAAAGCAGCAATACCAATATAGAAAGCAGTAACATGAATTATATTAGCATTCTTTATTGTAGGCCACTCATAGAGATCAAGTTTATTCCTTTCTTGGAGTATAGGAGTCTTCATCTTTAAATCCTTAACAACAAAATGAGAGGGAAAGAATTCAATGGATGTTTTGTTGAATTGCAAAATTTAGAGACTGATATTAAATTTTGATTATTATCAGGAACACAAAGAACATTGGATAAGCTAAAAGATGGAGAGAGAGAAGTAGAACTAATATGAGTTATTTTCAAAACTGAACTGTCACCAATATGGATATCATCTAGACCTCCATATGGCTAATAAGCAGATAGGTTAGATAGATTAGAAATTACACGATGTGAAGCTCCAGAGTCTAAGATACAGGAAGGTTGAGGGGAGGATGAGAAAGTATCATGATTTACCTAGGGACATCGAGAATGGAGGCTTGGGAAGATTTTGAAACATCTATTTATGACATGATCGCGTTTGTTACAAATTTCACATATTATAAAAGGATGGAAAAGAAGATGAAGATGATGAGTTTGACTTGGTGTATATGTAGTTAGATGATGGAGTAGGAAGAAGACCATACATGGGAGAAGAAAATATTCTTGGGGGTAATGAGGTTGTGATGGGTAGTGTTTGGACAAGTTCACAAATACTGGAGCAAAATCAGTGTTCTGTTTATCATGATGAAGAAGGAAAGTTTCATGGTCGATGATCTTATCAAACAATTCTTCAAATGGTATGATGAAATCTCGAGTACGCATAGCAGCAATAAGTTCTTTATAGGCTGGACCAAGACCACGAGTTACATAAACCAAGAGATCAGCATCACTAGAATGGTCCAAGCATGACCAATTCATCTGCAATTTGTTTAACTGAAACAATAAATTCTATAACAGAAAGATTACCACGGGTGAGCATACTTAGCTTGTCTTTTAGATAAATCATATGAGTAGTTGATCTTTTTGCATAAAGACGAGATAGACAGGTCCATGCTTCACGACTTAAAGTTGCAGATGAAACAAGTGGATTAACCTCTTCACTTATGATGTGAGAATAGCATAAAGGATAAACTGATCTTGACGACACCAAGAGGGGTAATCTGAATTGGAACAGTGTGGCTATCTTTCTCAATTGTTGATGCAGAAGTAACACAAGAGCCATCAAGATAACCGAGAAGATCAAGACCAAAGAGTAGAGAGGTAAATTGGGCTTTCGAGGAGAAGTAATTGACTTTTATGTGTTTGAAAGGCAGTTGGGCAGCAGTATTAATGGTAACGAAAGATGAGGGTGAATTAATTGGAAGGGTACCATATGCATTAGATGTGGAGGAAGGAGAAGACTTCATGATTAAGAAAAAAATTAAATCTCGTGAGAGATACAGGGCTCTAATACCATAAAAGAGTGCACAACAAAGAATATTTGATTATTATATAATTCTTGAAAGGTTTACAGGATATATATAGACAATTATAGTTGTGAAAGATTATTATTATCATGGAATAATTAAATAACTATTTGAATTTGAAAATACAAAAGATTAGGAATATGCTATGAATTATTCTGTTTCAGTTTGTGTAATTTGATCATGAGGAGAGAGGAAGAGACTTTGTTAACTAAGGAGAGTCTTCAATATCAGAGGAGAGAGGAAGACACTTTGTCAACCAAGGAGAGTCTTCAATAATTATTCCATGCATTAAAACTGAATTTAGGCAATCAGAGGCACCACTACACTTTCTAAACATATAAGTTTGCTCCTAGTGTTGGGATGAAAGTAGTTGTCTATTTAAAAACAGGAGGTATAGACGCTCAAGAGGCTACTCATTTAAATTTATATTTGCTTGTACTATGGTTTCCATCTATTATACTTATTAGTTTGCCCTGGTCGTATTCACCATGCAAGAACAATGATTTTTCAATTCTGTAATTCTATGTAAAGATCATCTCCCCTTTAGGTGAAGAGCTGAGCCCATCGGGGGACAGTTTTTGTAAAAGAGACAATTGGTAATGTAGCTCAACAGTTGAATGGAGAAAAACTTAAGTTCTTTAATAATACCTTCTGCCAGTTCGCTTATGCAGCATCATTTTGTTGATCAGAACTCCCAACATCTCCATCGGCAAGCTGCACAAAAACCACGTTGAGAACTTACTACAAGCATATTTTACTTGTGATGGGCTTTGCACAACATCATTTTGTTGACGAGAAGTCCCGATATCTTCCTTAAGGGTAGACACACATTGATTCTCAGAATAAAAGTTGTTGGTGACATGAAATGTAATGTCTATGCAGGTTTCTTAAGTGTAGAGCATACAATGGAGTAAAATACACTTACTTCATTTGTAGTTTCTACAGGCTTAGCAGCTTCTTCTACATGAAGTTCACCAAAATTCGTAAAATAACATGATATACTTATGTTAAGTTGGAGTCTGGACATAACTTGAGTGATATATTTTAATGTATAACAAAAATTATTTGAGAAAAGAAAAACCCGAACTTGTCTAAACAGACACCATACTTACTGATTTAAAAATTAGGATACACCTCTACAACTTTTATTTTTCCCTCCCTTATTCAGTAATATATGCCATCCAAAAAGAAAAAACTGAAACTAATATAATATATAATTTCTGATTTAATTATCTTTAATTTCATTGTGCTTTTCTTTGTCAAGTACTGCCTTCTTAGCGGAGTCGTGTTGATCCTTTTCATTTTCCTGTCACTGTCTACATCATATTTTTTATTCTGTATCATCTCATTTCGCTCTTTATCTTCACTTTGTACATCACATATTGTGTTATGCATCATCTCCTTTCCCCTTTTCTCCTCATTTCCTACATAAAATTCATAATGGTCCAGCCCGCTAGTGATATTATCTGCTCTGGTCCTAGCCCCCCACGACTTTAAAATGTGTCATTAGGGTCTGAGGCTTGCTTACTTATATACTCAGCATCTCTCCTGTGTTTTCCCGATGTAGGACATTTTATCCTAAGATGGGGTGTCACATTCACCCCCTCTTATGGACTTATAGTCCTCACTGAGGTTTGCTCCACCGCATGGAATTTTCCTAGAATCAGGATTGAGGTTTGCCCCGCCTTACTGGGATTTGTCTAAACTCGGTTTGAACTCAACCCTAGGGCATGAACACATGTAAATTTATCTATCTTGAAACTAGTTTTGAGCATGCGGATGGAGTCCACCATTGAATAGCCTGACTACCTAAAGATGAGGATATCCTTAATGAATTTGTGAGAGTAGGCCCTTGGAACTTGTAACCCTAGTTGGACTTGAAGAAACTAAACGTGGTTTTTGTCTTTTCTCTAATCTTCTTCTGACTGGGAATAGTATGTGTAGAGAATGAAAAACATTCTCCTAAGTGCTACTTAAATATGGCCCTAGTACTAGTTAAAATGATGTAATTTAGTCATCTAGCGGATAGGACAATTACCCCATGGAGTTATTAGAAGAAAATAAAAGTTTGTGTTGTCTCTTCAATGACCTCACACAACGTGAGGCGGCTTACTTGGGGCCAGCAATGGCTCTGGGTACCGGTTACGTCAAGGAGCTAGTCTCGGGATATGACAAGCTTTGTATGAGAGCACAGAGTTAAAGCATCCTAGGGAGTCTATAAAGCTATGTCAGTATGATCTTGTTTATATTTGTGATGGTCGCACTTCTATAAATGAATGATTACGGACATCTAAAAAAAGCTTCCAAATTTCTTTTAGTTGTATTTTCAGTTTATATCCCATAACTCATGCTCAAGATTCATGCTAAGAGGCTTGTCCGAAGCCAACAATGGCTTTGGGTGCCAATTACATCTACGGATAGTATTGGGGCATGATAAGATTTTTGGTTCTCCATTTATTACTTACGGTCCTCCTTTACTTTCCTTCTCATTTTTGTTTCATTCCAAAGATACTGTGGAGTTATATGAAAAAATTCAAGTTCACCGAATTATTATATATCTAAATTTAATAATTCATATCTTTGCCCGGGGTACCACCAGTTTTGTGGCGGGGTTCTGATAGTTGTTTTGGGGGCTTGTTATTTTTAGTATTCGGACTAGTAGATGTCTAGCCAGAGGATGTTCTACTTATTTAGCTTTAATTCGTGATGCGAGTTCTAGTTCTCCTTCCCTTGAGTCTGTACCCGTGGTTCAGGAGTTTTTTTATGTGTTTCCTGATGAGTTACATGGCCTCCCACCTGAGTGTGTAGTTGATTTTACTATTAAGCTTAAGCCTGGAGGCCCATGTTCATTCCACCATACCGCAGGGCTCCAGTAGAGCTGAGAG
>JBDJHY010391278.1:0-18240 GCA_039654485.1 Withania somnifera | reverse complement strand
CTAAACACCATTGTTCTAGGGCTTGTGGTTCACACACCACAGATGAACGAGAATTAATGTAATGTTATTGTGTTCTGATTAATTGATTGTTCTTCTATTTTATTATAATTACGTTTTTAATTGCTGGCCACTTTTAGAAGCAGTCTTATACTTGCTATGTTATTGATCAATAACCGTATATAGTGAACTGGAATAGGAGCGCGTTTATATTACCAACCTTAATCCTAGGAAAGTAATATAACTAACTTAACTATGACATGATCGTGTACGTAGTTGCTTCACTTGAGTAAGTTAGGGAAGATAACTTAATGTTGTTATGATAAGAAAACAACACTCTAAATCTAGTGTAGTTGTTACTTGATTAATTAGGTGGCTAATGGACGATCAATCCTTAGTCACATTAATAACCCCTAACTCAATAATCAACGGATAAATCTCTTTACTTAATTAGAGTTTAGATGTGTGTATGTGAGTAATGCCATAGCCCTAGAACCTTTATAATTCCTAAAGTTACATATTAGTGTTTTATATCTTGATTTTTAATTCATATTGCAAGTTAGTTTTAATTAAATTAATATAATCTTGTGAATTCTTAATCAATATTTTGGATCTAAATCATCATGTAGTTTTGTTAAGGGAATAAATTATATAGAAGTCCCTGAGGGTTCGATAATCCGGCTCACAAGAGCCACTATATTACTCGTTCGACCACGTACTCTTGCATGTGCTTCTGGACGCAACAGTAACTAACAATGAGTCTGGAACATAGCATGGTTTTGGGATAAACATAATCTTTGAAATGTAGTAAGGTCGGGGTGGGGATTATATTAGTGTTTAGATCTAATAGCTATTCCCTAGTTTAGGTTAGTTGTTTTAGAGTCGATCTATGTAGGCTATTTGTTCTTTTTTATAACTGAGGTATTGCGTATGATTATAATGTATGTGGTGACTTGTCTATAAATAGCTAGATACGACTCTACTTTATAGTTAGCAACCCTATGTGATGATATTACATCCTATCCCGGTGCGAACCTGGGAGTGAGATGTACCAAAATGAGCTGTGATAACCCAATGAATACTACTTGGTCGGAACCATAGTTGGGCTAGGAGAAGGTGTACCTTGTGACTAGGTCTTGCCAGTTATTCTATGGATTCTAGTTAGCAGTCGTAATCCATTTTATCCTATTGATTGATTCTGTGTTGTGAGCATGCATTAATATTTTTAAAAGATAACTTGATTTTGAAAAAATAATAAAAAAAACTAATCTCTTACACATTATTTGTATCTATGACTGTGGTAGCAATATGAAGTTATTTTCTTGCACTACCTGATCTATTTTCTCACCGTCACTCTGATTTACTGGTATTTCCTACATGGAACTAGTTGGACTTTACTTTGGCTATTATTTTCCTATTTGGTGGGACATGAGTTCCACTATGATATGATATACGGGCCGAGCCCAAGTTATGGGCATTTCTTCCTTGATGACTATGCCACTAGTTGGTTTTTTACTAGGATTTTGTACGTGGGATTAGATCCCTCCACAGAACCTCTGACCTGGATCACTATGCCTTGGGTATATTGTGTTGTCGGAGGAGGGGTATACTGGTAGAGGAGGGGTAAGTATACGAGAAATCTTATATGGGTCCTTTTCTTTGGATTATAAACCAAGGAGGGTATGTAAGGGCACTATTTACTTTTTAGCACCCCTTTGTATTGCATCTTTAGGCGCTTGGTTACACTCTTCGGGGCTTATGGGGGAAGTACCATTGGGTTACATATATGATGAAGTATTGGTTGCTACCTAGGCTTGTGGTTGCATTTAAATATTTTTGATTACTTTCCTTGCATTAGTTACTATTACGTTTTGTAGTTACATTCCTTGTGTTCCTTATATTGGTTACGTTAAAGTGCCAGTTATGTGTCACGTTTGGACATGATTTACTTATGGACGGGTTTTGTATGTAATAGCTTGATAGTGGTTTTCCTTTATCCTTGTTAGCTGATGCTTCACACATTGATAACTAATCCCTCATCGCACTTACGAGCTATTACAACAATTATCCTTTTTTGTGTATATTATGTGCTAGTATACAATTTGCCTTTGATCTTTTCTTACCTTTCTTATGCTTACCTTTACCCAGTTTCCCTATGATGCCTACTGGGTACCAATAGTTTTTGGTACTCATGATAAACTTCTACATCTTTTTTGTGATGCAGCTCTCTACAAGAGTCATTAGGACAAAATCGATTGTGCGACCTAGTTGGTGCTGTTTCATGAGGTATGGTGAGTAGTCGACGTTCATATTGGACGTTGTTTCTTCTGTCTTCACAGTTGTTCTAGTTGAATTCTAGATAGATCCTTTTTATCTTTTACCCTATTATGGGTTGTATTTTGTACTTCTCTGTATATATATGCTCTACAACCATGGTACTAGGTTTTTGGGAGTCATTTTGGATTGTGTATTTTCATGTTCCACTTTTATTTCTTCTTTTCATCTCCCTTCTCTTCTTATTTTTGTTTTGGATACTGGCCCACCTCTTTACGCTCTTGTTCGGGGCTAGTATTGCCTAAAGATGGATTTAGATGCCATTACAACTCAAGTTTTTAGGTCGTGACAAAGTCTTATCAGAACTCTAAGTTCATTGGTGTCTCTGTCTGTAGGAGTGAGAGTTTGGTAGAGTCCTGTAGATTAGTACGTAGACGTTCATATCCTATATTTGGGAGGCTACATGGTTTTTTATATGGATGACTTTCATTGATTCTTTCGTGTGAGTTTTCCATTGGTTTATTCATTATTCAACTTGGTTTTGTTTCATAGTTTGTCCATACGCATTAACATCTGAAGGTGATAATTCTCCCCCGCCTCCATAGAGAGCTCCATTTAGAGGCTGGGGTAGAGCTAGATCTAGTAGGCACGGATAAGCCAGATTTGAGCAGAATGATCCTACACCTACAGATCTACCTCGATCGAAGACACAACAAACATTGGATGATGCATATAGAGACATATGGTTGCATATGATTACTATGTTTTGTAGAGCACCCACTAATTCAGCCTAGGGAGAGGCACATGGTGCCCAATCTCCTCTTGTTCAGTCAGTACCTGTGGAAGCTCGGGTCCTCCTGAACAACCTATTCCAGAAATATCACCAGTTCAGCATTCTTTTCTATAGTTTCTATCATGACTTCTGATGATTGGAAGATGCGCATCTATTTTATCCATGTAGGGCTTCTGAGATTCTTCTAGACAAGATCCTTAAGAGTTTATTGTAGAGTACGAGGAGAGGCTAAATATCTTAGGTTTGAGAGAGAAATATGGAGTTGATTTTATTGGGTATTAGTTAGTAGGCCAGGCTAATGCCTGGTGGAGAGCATATAGAAAGGATACACCAGTAAGGTCAACACCTAAGGCATGGAATTAGTTTGTGGATGCATTTATATCTTAATATGTTCTATGGAGTGTTCTAAAGGAACTTAGAGCTCTGTTTATTGCCTGGCAGAAGGGATCAATGATGATTTTTGATTTTGAGGATTGATTTATGCAGCTTTCGAGGCACGGGGCTTCTATTATGCTGACAGAGGCTGAGTGGGTTCGCTATTTTACAGCTATAGATATCACAGTTATAGGAAGATATTGAGTTATTGCTTGGTCAGGGTAGTCTATTTTTTGAAGTGGTTGATCACACTCGTAACAAGGAGAGACATCATCTCTTGGCCTATGAGTGTGGAAATAAGACAATGTTAATAGGGAAATTTAAGTGGGTCCCTAGCCTTCAGGAGACATAGAACACAACCGTAATAGAGGTATTAGTAATAACCTATTAGACTTTTTCTAGCCTCTTTACCATCAGCTAGTGGAGGTAAGAGTAGTTAGACTGCCCAAGGCACATCTACTAGGGTTTAGGTTACGGTAGCCTAAGTGGTTCAGTTAGTAGTTTAGATCGAGTTAGGTATCGGCGTTGCTACAAGTGTGGTGATATGGGTCACCATTCCATAGATTTTCCATGATGACATACCATTTAGCTAGCATCTCTGGACGTAGAGCCTATATAGATAGTACCACCACCGTCTAGAGGCAGTCATACAGCAACTCGATCCAGTTGTGGTGCGGTAGAGAGGGAAAGATGAAGGAACATAAGTTGAGATTATAAGGGCATCATTAGTTTTATGGCGTACTAGATAGAGACCAAGCTAAGGCTACAGATGCAGTTGATAGGGGTATGTTATTTTTTTTTCACCATCCAATCTTGACATTGTTTTACTCTGGTTTTACATACTCTTATGTGTTTTTGTATTCTGCGCTCTATTTAGGCTTTATGTGTTAAGCTTTATCTATTCCTGTGAGTGTGTATACCCTGGTAGGTTATCCTATAGTGGTGGATCAAATTCAGTAGGCTTGTGTTGTGACTATATAGGGGTTAAATACTCCAAATAATCTTGTGGCTCTAGAAATGATTGATTTTGATGTGATTCTGGGTAGGGATTGGTTATTCTCTCATCATGAGGTCCTGGATTTTTTTCCAAGTCTGTGACCTTATTTGTGCCCAGTGTGCCTCTGGTGGTGTTGCAGGGTCCTATTAGACTTTACCCGGTGCTAGTGATAGTTAGTATGCAGGCTAGTAGATTCTTAGCAAAGGGTTGCACCTGTTACATAACTTATATACATGATGTGAGTATTTATCGTCATTCCTCTACGTATGTACCCATTAGATATTTTTGTGATGTTTTCCCAGATAAATTTCCGGGATTCTGAACCAAATGTGTTATCAATTTTACTATAGAAGTCGGGCTAGGTACTAAGACCATTTCATTTGCACTTTATTGTATGTCATCGGTCAAGTGGATTTATCCATCCTAGTGCTTTACCATAGGGTACTCAAATGTTGTTTGTGAAAAAGAAATAAGGGACTATGCATATGTGTATACACTACAGGTAGCTGAATAAGGTTACCATTAAGGATAAGTATCCTTTGCCATGGCTTGATGACCTTTTGGATCAACTTCAGGGTGCTATCATGTTCTCAAAGACTAATTTGAGGTTGGGTTATCACCAATTGAGGATTTAGGTTGGGGATATTGTGAAGTTTATTTTTTGACTCGGTTTGGACACTATGAGTTTCTAGTTATGTCATTTGGGCTGACTAATTCTCTATCGTTGTTTATGGATCTTATGATCAATGTTTTCAGATTATACTCGGATGCTTTGGTGTTTGTGTTTATTAAGGACATCATGGTTTACTCTCGAAATCGTGAGCAACATGAGGAGCATTTGAGAGTTGTACTCCAGACTTGGAGGATTGATCTACTTTATTCAAAGTTCTAGAAATGTGCATTTTGGTTAGGCTCTGTTATATTCTTTAGGAATGTTGTATCTTTAGCATGTAACAGTGTAGACCCAATGAAGGTTTCATACGTTCGTGATTGGACTCAACCTACTACTCCCTCAGAGGTCCGTAGTTTTGTTGGGTTAGCCAACTATTACAGAAGGTTCATAGAGGATTCTCATCTATATAAAATCCTATGAAAATATTGACCCAAAATGATGTTCCTTTTCGATGGTTTGAGGATTGTGAGTTCATTTTTCTAAGGATCGAGGAGTTGCTCACTTCACCACCAGTATTGTCACTTCTAGTTAAGAGCTATCCATTTATACTTTATTATGATGCCTCCAATATTGGTTTAGGGTGTGTACTGATGCATCGGGGTAGAGTCATTGTGTATGCTTCATATCAGTTGAAGGTTCATGAGCGCAAATAACCTCTATGATTTGGAGTTGGTGGCATTTGTTTCGTGCTTAAGATCTGGAGACATAACCTCTATGAAATTCATTATGAGATTTTTACCGACAACCACAGTCTATAATATATACTAAACCAGAGGGAGTGAATCTTGGACATCAGAGATGGGTTGAGCTCCTGAAGGACTATGACAACAATATTTTGGCATTCCCGTTGTTGATATCCCATCGAGTTAGCTAGTGTTGGTTTCTATACCATACGGGTACAATGAATCTGGTTGCTAACGCCTTAAGCCAGAAGGCTGTTAGTATGGGTAGTTTGGCTTCTATCTCAGTTTCAAAGAGGCTGTTAGCCTTGGACATTCTGTATTTGGCTAATCATTTTGTCTAGTTGGACATATCATATCCGGGGGAAGTCATTGTATATGTTTAGACTCGACCTACTTTGTTTGACTAGATCTGACAGTGACAGTATGAGGATAGATGCTTGGTTCATATATGAGGGTTAGTTCTAGGAGGTTATTTGAGTAGTGCATCCTTTGTTTCTAATGATGTATTGTGGATGGGTAGCTGTATTTGTGTTCCCAAAGGGGATAGCTTGATTAAGACCATTCTTCATGAGGCCCATTGTATCTAGATACTCCGTACATCCAGGCATCTCGAAGATGTGCAGAGATTTGAGACAATGTTGTTTATTCACGATTTTGGAGGACTGTCTAGCGTGAGATGGGTATAAGGTAACTCTGAGTATGTCTTTTGACTCACAGACAGACGGATAGTCTGACCAAAGTATTTAGGTACTCTAGGATATGCTTCGAGCTTATGTTTTTTATTTCAGTGTTGGATAGGATTAACACTTGGATTTGGCAGAGTTATACTATAATAAAAATACCATTCCAGTTTTCAAATGTCACAATTCGAGGTGTTATATGGCAAGCATTGCAAATTGTCGATTCGTAGTGCAATAATGTTGAGATCTTGACTCAAGCTTCTGATTTGATTTGAGATTCATCAAAGAGAGTTCAAATTATTCCTGACATATGACAAACACAGAGTCAATAGAAGAGTTATGTAGACCATAGACCTAGGCCTTTATAGTTTTGTATTGGAGACATGAAATTCTTCCGGGTTTCACCCATGAGGGTGTTATGGGATTTGTACGAAGTGGAAAGTGTTGACCTAGTTTTATCAATCCATATGAGATTACTAAGAAGATCAGTAAGGTTGCCTACATATTAGCTCTAGCTTTAGAGTTGGCAACTATTCATCCGGTGTTATACGTCTCTATGCTTCACTAATATGTGTAAAATACCTCCCATGTACTTCATTCTGAGTCAGTTAATCTTGATGACCAATAGAATTATTTTGAGAAGCCTAAATAATTATTGAAAGAGATGTGAGGTGGAGTTAGTCCATATATATTCTAGTTGTGACAGTTCATTAGACTCGCCGCGTATTCAAAGAGGATACCTGGGAGATGGAGAGGGACATGTGAGTACATTACCCTTATTTGTTGCATTCTCTAAGCACTCTCTTCTTTTATAACTTTTGCAGATGAAATTTCCTTTAGTGGGGAATATTTTAATAACCTCGGGTCATTTTAGGGTAGTTGACTTTGTGTACCAAGCATACATTAACGTTTTAAAAGGTAACTTGATTTTGATAGACTAATAATTGGAAACTAATTTCATATGTGTACTTCTATCTTCCATGACTGCGCTCATGATCAGTATGATATTTTCTCATATTACCTGAGACTATTTTCTCACAATCGTTGTGATTTTTTGATATTTCCTACACGATGATGTTTGGTTTTTACTCGATTTGATATTTTTCCTACATAGAAGGACTTGAGTTTCCATTGATGTATGATAAAAGGTATGAGCTTGAATTTTGTACTTTTGGCCTTGATGACTATGATACTGCTTTAATTTTTATGAGAATTTTTGTACGTGAGATTGGATACCTCCACAGACCCTCCGACCTAGGCCACCATGCTTGTACGTTGTGTGGCCGGGGGAGGGGTATACTGGGGTAGGTTTGGTAAGTATATGGAGAAGCTTTCGTGTGTCCTACCCTAACAGAGTTATGTACCAGGAGGGTGAGTACAAACACTATTTATGTTTCAGCACCCCTTTGCATTGCATCCTTAAGCATTGGCTTGTGCTCTTTGAAACTTACGGGGGAAATTCCATTGGGTTAATTATATGCTTATGTGATGGTTTCTAGCTAGGCTTCTTTGCTAATTTTTGATGTTGTTGATTACTTTACTTGGCATAGTTATTGTTAGATCCAGTGGTTATATTCCTAGTGTTATGATTCTCTATTTGATTCTTAGTTATGTTGGTTACGTTGGAGCTCCAGGTACGTGTCACTCTTGGCAATGATCTATTTATTGTCGAGTCTAAGTGTTGTACTTTATTAGTGTACTCCTTATTGCTTGTTAGATGATATTTGACATGATGATAGATGACCTTTACTGCGCTCACCTAGTTATTGTTATAGTTTTCTTTCCTATTGTACATCATGTGCTAGTGCCTTAGTACCTTTTAGTCACCCTTTAGTTTTTTAATTGTATCTTTTGCCCTGTCGGCCTATGATGCCTTCTAGGTACCCATTGTTTTTTGTACTCATGATACACTTTTTCAAATTTTCCTGATTTAGGTCTTAGTATGAGTCATTAGGACGGATGTGATCATGCGAACTAGCTTGGGGTTGTTTAAGAGAATGGTGAGCAATGTGTGTTCATGCTGGCCAGTCTTTCTTATGTCTCTACAGCTACTCTACAGGATGTATGGATAGCTATTTGTAGGTTTTTCCCCATTGTGGGTTGTATTTTTACCTTCTCTATATAAAGATTCTCTACAACCATAATACCAGGTTCTGGTGAGTCATGTGCTATTCTGTATTTTTTGTATTCTATTTTTATTCCTTCTCTCTTTCTCCTTTTCCTTTACGGTTGGGTACTTAGAACTGACCCACTACCACCTTTCTCTGAGCTGAGGTAGCCTTGTCTACAGGTGAATTGTATATGCCATCACAACTTGATTTTTTGGGTCGTGACAGACTGGTATCAGAGCTTTAGGTCCACCTATGCTCTCACTATAGGAGAAAGTTTTGGTAGAGTCCCGGTGATCGGTTTGTAGACGTCAATATCCTATCTTTAAGAGGCTAAAGAAAACTCTTTAGGAAATACTCTCACTTTTTTATCCCTTACATGCGTGGTATTGTCACTAGGTTTTTTATCATCTTATTCGGCAATACTCCTTGCAAATGACTAGAAGAGGCCCTCGGTGGGTCCTAATGAGGTTCCTGTGCGCGTTCCTAAAGATTCAGAATCAGATCGAGCACCATGAGACCATATCATTAGATACAGAGTTTGGAGCCACCCGAGCTCCAATAAAAGTTATTACTACCCTATCCCTTCAGGTTATCATGATTCAAATGGAGGCACTAAGGGGTGCTTCGAGGGAAGCGTCATATGTTTATAAGGTTGTTTCATTTCATCAGGGATCCTTGACTATCTAGGACTATGCAAACATATTCATTGAGGAAGATGAGCATGCTTCTGTGCGTTCTTTTACAAGGTATAGTAGAGCGTTAGGTTTCTTTAGTGGGTTGGTCTTGCCCCTCCATTTAGTGACAGAACAATTAGTGGCAGTAAGGCACACTCTCGAGCAGATTTTTATGTAGTTGTCGGTCATGGGTAGGGCCTATCATGAAACTTATCAAATTAGTATAGAGCACCAGTGAGTAGGTGAGGGTTCATGGTACTCCATCCAGGGGAAATAATGGGAGGAACATTGAGGGTTTCTTCATAGGTGGAGAGTTTGGACATGAGGCAGTAGATTATCCCCTTATTGGGGCCGTGTTGTTACAACAACTTGGGTTGAGTAGCCAAAGTTAGGTTCTATTTTTTTCAGCCTTGCCTTTGAGTTTTTAGGATGTTTCTAGTGATATCCGGTCCATAAGTAGATGATATGATAAATAGTGGTTCCCATAGATGACTCAGTTGGTTCCAACCATTCAGTCTATTAAGACCCCACTTCAGTAGGCTGATAAAGGCCAGGGCATTTGGAATAGTCAGTGCCTTTAGGGAATTTCTAGTAGTTGTCAATCATCTAGGAGATTTCAGTATAATAAAGATAGTCGTAGGCCTTCATAGCAGCATTAGGGAAAGCCCTGTAAATTGGTTCAGGCCTCCTTTCGTTTAGCAGACATCAGTCAGAGTACTCGTCTCGTTGGGGGAATATCTACTAGGATTTGATGTCATGGTAGACCGTGGGGCTCAGTTAAAATCAAGTTACCTTTTAAAACGTTAATGTATGCTCGTTACACAAAGTCAACTAATAGGCTAAACTAGTCTAAGGATGCTAACTAGAATCTCTAGAATGACTTCTAATCCCTTGTCACAACATACATCCCCTCCTAGCCCAACTATAATCCTGAGCCACGAGTAACCACACCAAGGAAGCCACAATTACCCAAAGGGCACCCATAGAGGCTGAATACACCAATCCCAAAAAAATAAGGTTGTATCATAACTCAGCTCAATGCAACTCATGCCCAGGATCACACCAAAATAGTGAACAATATCATCACGTAGGGCTGCTAACTACCGAGTAAAGTTGCATCCAGCTCGGTACACTGTCATCACTTAAGGTAGCTTACTATCCAGAAAATCAATATTTGTTAATCTATGGCCAAGTGGCCACACATTCCCTAATCATACACAATATCTCAAGTAGAACATATAATAATTAGCCTATCTAAATCATCTTTAAAACCACCAACCTAAATTAAGGGATAGCTACTATACTTTAATCACTAGTATAATCACATCCCAAACCTCACTACATTTCACAGATAGACAATATGCACCAAAGGTGTTACTCCTTTCCTAACCACACTACGTTTCAGAGTTGGCGTTGAACACATGAATATGGTGATATAGCTCCAAGGTGGGCAATTAAGCTACAAGCCAGCGAATAGGCTATAGGCCTAGAGTATAAGTATATCGGGACCCGACTAGTAATCCTAGCACTGTTCTGGTGCTTTACCATGCATATACTATAGTAATAATCGGTCTGAAAAAAGTAGGTTGTATCCTATCTAGATTCCAGTGATGTCCATGATAAGCGTGCCTAAACATGTAAAGATCATGTACGAATTTTGATATCATGTGAGGCTAGCAAAAACGTAACCCACGAGTCAAGCCGAGTAAAACAACACCCATATTACTATATAATTAGTGGGTTAAAATCCAAACCAAAAATGGGTTCATAACCCTAATAGCTCAGAAAAATAATTATTTATACCAATATGTAAAGCACAGTTCACGCATCATATGATACCAAACAGGAATCAAATTATCTGTGTAAATAGAAGATATAAGCCCAAAAATTTATAAAATAGAGAAAACAAAGGATTACCCTGTTGAAATAATTGTAGAACTACCGTAATGAGTATCTATGATTAAAACTACAATATAACGCTTTATTTGATAAAATTTAAGATCTGAAGGCAAGTTTCTCACTTGAACAAAAGGAAAAATGAGAAAAAGCTCATGGAAAAGCTTTATATAGGGTGCCATTCAGTGGCGTGGTCATGCCATCCCAACTCGATTGCACTAAATATGGGTTACCTAGGAGACATCACGATCACGACTACTTAGCCTGATCACGCTAAAGGAAGAAAACTAGTCTTGATGCAGTCGCTCCCCTCTAGTGCGATGGAACTGAGTACTAGTGCTAGAATTCCAAAAATGTTCAAACACATGGATGGAATGAAATAGAGGCCGACGTCAACAAACCATATGCAAAATCTGTTTGTAATCGATATTCCGGACTCAAAGAAAGTGCCGAAAATGACATTTAGGATCATATAAACTGAATAAGTCCCAAAAAAGATATAATTATAAAGGAAATAAACTATAACAATTTCCAGAGATCCAACCTATCATTCTCATCAAGTCATACACGACTTGGGACTGTTTCCAGAATGCTCTAAACGTATAGAAATTGTGTGAATTGCCAAAATTTCCCCGAGGGCCATTACAATATATATATGTAATGTAGAAAGTGTATATATTTTAAAAAGTATTTTCTTTTAATGAGTAAAAACAATAAAAATAAAATTCATTCTAAAATGTGAATCTCTTTTTTTGTGTAATTTCAAAAGCAAGACATAGGCCTCATTTGTTGTCATTAAGATTAAAAGGTCTAAATGGTGCATATCTGAATAATTAAGATTTTATCTTTAGATCTTAACATTGAATGATTAGGATTGTTTTTTCAACATCTGAATTTTTAAAATTTAATTATTTGTAAGTAAAATAAATGTATAGTTTAAATAAAAATATATTAAATATTAAAAAAATATAAATTTAATAAAATAAAATTATTACTTAATAAAAAATAAATATTTATGTTCTTTAATGACATTAGAGACGTTTTTTAATAGTGGTAGTTGCAGTAGTTGTTAGTGTTCTGACTAGTAATCATAGTGGTGATAATTGGGCTATTAGAGGTGGTTGATGTTGTAGTGATTGGTGTTATGGTGGCGATTGGTAGTAGTGGTGATGGTGAAGTTGGTTGATAGTAGTACTTGATGTTGTTGATGGTAGAAGCAAAAGAATGTGTGGTAGTTGACAATTTATTGGTGGTAGTTGTCAGCGGTGCTAGTTATGATGGTGAAGGTCGTCAGTAGTAGGGATTCACACTAGTGATGATGAAGATGGTCGTCACAATGACGATGGTAATGAAGGTAGCGATGGAAGTGACAACTGTGGTGGTGGTGGATGAAGAATGTGTGGTGTTGACATGTGTTGGTAGCGTAGTTAGAGGCAATTCTAGTTGTGATGGTAGAGTTGGTAGGTAGTAGAGATTTATCGCAGATATGGTAAATATTGATATTAGTAGTGGAGGTACCGATGACAGTGACAACACTGGTAGTGGTGGCCGACGAAATATATGGTGGTTGACATGTGTTGGTGGTGTAGTTAGCGGTGGTTCTAGTTGTGATGGTTGAGTTTGAATGTAGTAGAAATTGATTGCAACCATGCTAATTATTGATACTGGTGGTGGAGGATGTGGAGGCAATTGTGGTGGTGGTGGTGGTGGTAATGAATATTCTTATAATGATGGATCGACTAATATTAGTGGTTAACAACAGGAGTGGGTGTAACGGTAGTTGTAATGGCAGATGTGGTTGGTGTTGGTAGTTGACAATGGTAATGGCAGCTGACATGGCGGTGGTGGTTGTGATGACAGACGTTGTTAGTGGTGGTGGTTGATGATTGTGGTTAGAGCACTGCTAAATATTATCTACACAAGAGTACCTCATAATGAAATTAAGAGTTTGTTGCAGATCTTAATGATTAAGACATATTAATACCAATTAAGTGCCTAATTTAGATCTAAAAGAAATAATAAAATAAATAATATAAAATTTTAGATTTGGTAAAAAATTAGGTGTTGTCAATAATGTTAAATGTACAGATGCATTTCCAGTGTTGCGAGTGCTCCGGATAGTTTCCGTTTGTATGCATCTCATGCTGTACAAATTGAGAGTGAAAATAATATGTTATTAATAGCACAATAAAATTATATTTTTTCTAGCTTTTGAAAAAAATATATATAATATATCATGTTCAGTATTTATTATTAATACACTATGTTTCAAGGTGCAAAATAAAAGACAAAGTTGTAAGAAAGACGAACACAAGTCAGGGATGATGTGGGGTATCTTCCAAAACATAAATACATAAACACGTATTGTTTACGGGCTAAAATATGAGCACTACGTTTCTTTGCACATTTTAAAAAAAATATAGAATATAGCTAAAGTATAATATAATAAAAAATGATTGAAAGAATTTGAATCATATAACTTACGACCATGCATGAATCAATTCGAACTTCTGAACCAATAAAAAATAATTTAGTTAATATAATTTTAATTATACAATTTAAATTAATTTATAAATTTAATTTTAAATTATTATAGTTTCTCGAACTGAATATGGTTGGGTTTATTTACAATCTAAGCCAATTTGAAAAATCAAAATTTATATATATTTTCTACTTGACTCAAATTTTCTGGTAAATTATATTAAACTGTTTTCTGTTATTTGTAACATTGACGCACCATGGTTGGTGAGAATTGAGAAAGCTTATCGAAATATGGTTGCTGCTTGATGATAGGCTTCTCTGTTTACTTTTTCAGCTGCTTATAGTTATTATTTAATAGTACTTTTGAGTTTTAAACTATTCTGACTAGATTTTAATGTCACTTCAAATTTGAAATATTATTTTTAGTTATTTGAGGTCTAATTTTAGGATTTTTCTATTTTTGATATAATTCTGGACAGATGGTGAAAATTATCAAATTTATTCTAAGATTTGAAACGAATATAGTTTCTTTTTTAAGATTCAAAATTGAACAAACTAATTTATAAAATAATATTAAAATATAAAAAATAAATTAAATTGAACCTAAAAGGGATTGAGTTTTGATGGAAATTTTAACAATAACAATTTCAATTTTAACTTGATAATAGCCAAAATTGAACCAAGTCGATTCATACATATAGCTTTAAGATAGACGACAATGAGAAAGGGGTATTTCAGAGATATAAAATTAAGATACGAGATTTCTAGAGAGAGAGATATTTTCGTATGTTACCTTTGTCAAAGTAATGTAAAAGGGTTTCATGGGTTTTTAAAACAATAAAGAAAAAGAAGAACAATATATAGGGAGAAATAAACAGAGAAAAGAAGTCTTATTATTTTATTGAGGAATTGGGGATCTCTTGAACAGAGATTTACAATGAAGGAGAACCCCTTTATATATAAGGGGAAAACCATCTTAGTCCTAAAAATAGAGTTCCACAAATTACCATAAATAGAAGATTACAACTATAAATAGACATTCACTATAATATCATAAATATATTTATAACATTTTCCCTCAAGTGTCTATTTGAAAGATAATGCACCTCTTTAAAACCTTACTATAGAAAATTCAGTGGGGCAAAACTCTATAGAAAGAAAAAAAGTATACATATCTAATAATGCGCATCTAGGCTGGCCCATTAAAAATCTCACAAGGAAAACCTAGTGGGACAAAACCTTGTGAGGACAAAAGAGTGCACATGTATTAACTTTCCCTAAGGAAAAATTCATATTAAAAGCTTGAATACTCACATTCCAATCTTGTGCACTATCTTCTAAAATGAATGATATGAAAGCATCTATATAATACACACATATAGAAACATTGTGTATATCCTTTAATTATCTTCATTGCACGATTGACTAGATCTTGACAATATTTGTTAGGATAACAATACTTATATGGAGATTTTAATTTGCAATATGCAAGTAATCTTATTACAATATCTTTATATATGAGTATAATTATATTATGCTTATAGTTATAACAAGATGTATAAATACATCAATTGCACAAGATATAGTACTGCAAGACAAATTCAATTATGTAAGTTTCTCATTTTAGAGGATAATTTATTGCTTTCGAAAACTCTCCAACAATTCAAATCATCAATTAATGACTTATAAGAATTTTAAATAAGCTTCTCAAAAAATTTATATGCTTTAGGCATTTTGAATCCTAAAGGTATTTTCTCATTTAAAAATTTTCAAGTGAAAATATCAAGTATGACATCTTCTAGTGTGTAAATTGCAAATTAAATAAGCTTCACTCCTACCAAAATGAAATATTTCATTTGATAGCCATTTCTATGTCAGCATGCTTAAAAAAAACGTAGAATTCATATCCTCATAATCTTTTAAAATATGGCGTCATATTGTATAAAATATATTATCGACAAATATATTATTTATATCGGTTCAAAACGGGACATAATTTTAGAGATCTCATCATTTCATTATTTAAAGGTACCAAATCCTCTCAGTAGGTTTCATGAAGTGTTACGTCATATAGGATCTTTCAGAGCACATTGCCTCTTTGTTATGTTCTTTTTCTCCTTTCCTTCTCAAGGATTATTATATTTTGAACCTCTTGGTTTACCATGATTCATGCATGTCATAGACCATGTTCTTTAGGATTACCCAATAGAAGCATTTGCAGCTAAATATAAAATTAATTTGGCTCAGCAAATGCTTCTAACATTTGACTTAAATTATCTTTTGAATGAGGATCACATTGATTTCTTTGTGGAATCCATCTTTGTATATCATAGTAGTCATATGCTGCACTTTAAAAGTAATTAGATGAAAAATATTTGATTTTGACCTGAATCAATTGCAAGGAAATTATTCATCATAATTTATTAATCTAATTTATACAAGTACTGTTGTATGAAATATATCATAATTCAGATCAACACATAAAGTTTTATTCTTGTAAGAAAACATTTTTCTATCTATTAAAGGCTTTAATGTCAAACCAGGTTTGATTTAAAATCAACATTATCAAGATTAATTTCTTGATTAAATAATCTGGAAGTTATGCTCCCAACACAATTATAATAAGCAAGCAATTTTATGAATGTCAAGAGCATGCTATAATAAAACGAATGTGATTATCTTATAAGTGCATCTCTTGAAAATTTTACATGACCAGTGAACGGGCCCATATTCAATGTATATATTTTTCGGTATTTGAAGTGATCTAATACCAATATTATTTTATTAATCAACTATCATTAGAACAAATAACATAAATAATTTTTAAAAAATCTTATAATTTTTTAATTGTCACGACCCAAAAATGAAGTTTTGATAGGGTATACATCCCACGTGTAGAAAAGCTTAACCCTAGCCCAACACGTAGAGTAATGAGATAGTACCAAGAACCAAATAAAAAGAGAAGGGAGATGAAAAAAGAAATAGAAGAAAAACACAAAAATACACAACCAAAAATAACTCCCTAAAACCTGGTATTGTGGTTGTAGAGCATCTATATACAAAACGGTACAAAATACAATCCATAACGGGGAAAAAACTAAAGAATAACTACCTAGACTCCAACTAGAACTGCTATGAAGATATAAGGAAGACCGACAAGTGTGAACGTCGACTACTCACTATATCTTTTGAAACATCACTTAAATAGCTCACACTATTGCTTTTTCTCTGACGACTTATGCTAAGACCTACATCACAAAAAGATGCATAACATAAGTACAAAAAACAACCGGTACCTAGTAGGTATCATAGACTAATCGGTAAAAAGTAATCATAAGAAAGGTAAAGAGCGATCAATAACAAAAAGGGTAATAAAATATAATGTATAACAGAAATGGGGTAACTACAGTAATAACTAGTAAGTGTGGTGAATGATCAGCTATCAGTGTGTGCAATATCAGCTACCAAGAATGAACAAAAGTCACTATCAAGGTATAACACTAAAGCTTTGGCAATAAGTAATCATGACCAAATACGACACGTACCTAGAGCTCCAACGTAACTAGCACAAAGAAGGACCAATAAGAGAAAGAGGATCTCAGGGAATGTAACACTGAACATAATAGTAACTAAGGCTAGAAATGTAATCAACAATATAAAAGAGTAGCCATAAAGCCTATCTAGAAAAAGAGAGTAGCCATAAAGCCTATCTAGAAAAGAGAGTAGCCATAAAGCCTATCTAGATACAGTCACATTAGCATATAAGTAACCTAAATAAACTCCCCCAATTAGCCCCGAGGAGTGCAACCAAGCCCATAGGGATGAAATGCAAAGGGGTGCTATAAAGTAAATAGTGCCAGTATGCACCTTCCTGGTATAAAGAATCTTCCAAGAGCAGAACCATTAAATCTTCCCCATAGACTTATCCCTCCAACACAGGTATACCTTCTCCTAGCTATAACTCCTACCTATTAGAGATATCTTACTCCTAGCCACCCATGGTCAGAGGGTCCATGGAAGGATCCAATCCCATGTACAAAATCATCATAAAAAACCAACTGGTAGTATAGTCATTAGGGAAAAAATGCCAAACCTCGGGCTTAGCCCATATATCATATATCAGTGAAAAACTCAAGTCCATCAAAATAGGTGAATCAGGTCTACAGTAAAAAATCTATCTATTGCTGATTGTAGGCAGTTTTACCTGCCTGAAAGCCACTTAACTCGTAATAATTAGCTTTGTTTTGAGGATAATTGTATAGTATGTGATGGTTTCGTAGTGATTGTGTTGAAATACCTCTAACCAATGTGATTAGAAGCTTTTTTAGGATATTATGGAAATATGGAAGAAAAACAATGGAAATAAAGGCAAGTCAAGAAGTGAAGAAGAAATTCCAGGAAAAATATACTGATCACTATCATGACCCGGTTTGGTGTACAGGGGCTGGTTCTATTTTAATTAGACTTATTAAGGGCAATTGGGTCTTTTCACAAGGAAGTCCAGAAACCCTTAAGAGGTGTTTTTAGAGGCACAATTAGGTATTACTATCATAAAATTCTGTTTTTTTCTTTGGGGAAAAAAAAGAGAAGAGGCTACCACAAGTGG
>JBDJHY010391170.1:0-18241 GCA_039654485.1 Withania somnifera | reverse complement strand
AAGGCTGCACTTATAACATGGCCTAGAATGACCACACTGTCGGGCTCCTCTACCAGAACCCGTATGTACATTCTACTGTGAAGAACTAGCCCCTCAATAAGGTTATTTAGGATCTGGAGATAACACATGTAGCAATGCCTACACTGGCCCACTAGAATGGCCTTGTAGTTATAAAACTGACCAAGGCCCCAGAACGAGACCCACTATAACCTCCTCGATGTCGTTGCCTCTTCTTATTGCACTGATGCAACTCATAATAGAGGGCTTCCATAGAACTAGCATGATCGACAATGTCCTAGAATGGACGACCGTTAGAAATCAATATGGCCACCGCCTCACAGAGCCTATCTCTCAGCCATGAGCAAATCTTCAAATTCTCTCCACCTCTATAGGCATAAACTCTACCAAATATATGGATAGCTGATGGATTTGGACTCATACTTGGCCATCGACATAGCTCCCTATGCTAATTCCCGGAACTCCTCCCTTAGGCTCTCTCTCTCAGCTATAGAAATGAAATTCCTTATAAATACCACATAGAACTCTGCCCAAGTCAGCTGCGATGAACCTGCAGGTCTTCAAACTAAGAATACCCGCCACCATTGCTATGCCGCACCACACATCTGATAAAGTGGTGAAGGATACTCCATGGGTCTTTAATACTCCCATATTGGTCAACCTCTCCTCGCATTCCACCATAAACTTATGAGCATCCTCCCCCGGTGCTCCAGTGAATCTGGGGGGATCCAATCTCAAAAATTGAGTTAGGAGCTTCTGCTCCGTGTTGATCATAGTCGAATTCTACTCTACAGCAGGAGCAACAGTAGGCACTGGTAAAAACTAAAATGGGGTAGAAGTAACTTTCGGTACCACTGGTGGTGTTGTCTACACTGTAGGCTAGCTACTGGGACTACTGGCTGTGTCCCATCTATTAGAGGGCCTCATAAAGCACTAAACAACTACCATAGCACGCTGAGAATGTATGGAAATTGTGTTGTAGCAGGTGTGGGAGTAGATGATGTTTCCTGTCGCAACTGGTATCGCAATAGGTATTGTAGGAACTGGTGGGACTCCCATAGTAGTAGCTGGAATAGGCACTCTGGCTAGTGCCTTTTTCATTTGGTTAGCTACAGTAGAACGTGTGCGCAATATTTGTGAAAAAGTGAGAACCATGAATGAGAATTTCAAAAGAATTCCAAGGATATACCCACGATACAAGATTCCCAAGAAGGAATAAATTTCAAAAATGTCACAATAGCCTCCCGAAAATAAGCCACAGACGTCTCCGTGCAGATCCGCAGGACTCTACTAGACATTGGTTCTTTACACCGACACTGATGAACCTAGGCTCTGGTACTAAATCGTCACGACCCGATTTCACGGATCATGAAGAAACTTACAATACCTCTAGTAGGAGAATCAAACCCTGTAGTACAAAGTCGAAGCGGAGGACTACTACATTAAACACTAAAGAATATCAAAAGTTAAAATAAAGTAATAGTCGCGAGTTTAATATTGAAAGAAACAACCACCCCAAATCTGGTATCAATGTCAAATAAACCACTAAGTACAAAATGATGAAAACTGAGATAAATATAGTATTAAGATGTTTCAAAATACAATGAAGATCAATAAAACATAAGTCTGAAGAGAAATAGGAACAAGTTGGATGCCAAGCTCACCTTGAATCTCTGATAAGAATAGAGTTCGAACGAATAGTGGTCTATGTATCACCAATGGGAACTTATACTCAGATCTGCACAAGTGCAAGTGTAGTATGAGTCCAAGTCATCAAAGCAACCCATACACAGTAGGCTTCGAGGGCCCACTAAATGCATAACAATAATAAAATCAGTAAATAACAGAGTACAAGAAAAAGGGGTCACAAAAGAAAATAGGCAATACAGGAAATTAGCAACTCAAGTAGGAAACAAGTGCCACATTGACTGATAGTGCTAGCTAATCACATAACAGAATCGCAGGTAATGGAAGAGAACGTACCCGGTATCCTTGCAACAACATATGTGAAAATATACAAAATAAATAGGAGTCAAAGATGATAAGGATAGAACATAATTGGTATACCGGTAACCTCAAATAAAAGGATAGTTGAAAAAATAAGATACAAAGCATGGATCCCATGTAACACGGAACAACAAGTAATTATTAAGAGCATGTAAGGTGTAATATGAATGATAAAGTAAAACAATTAAACATTGATAAGTCCCCCATAAGGAAGCGCAACATACACACAAACATACTCACCAATAGGCCACCCAATCTGACTTATGAGCACAATAAAGAAAACAAGTGTAGAAAATTAACAAACACATGATCGTCATAAGATCCTCAAATCCCACTTTCAGAATAACAATGGATCACAATCAGCATATAGTGCCCCGCAATGATATTATCTTGCCAGCATCTAGTACCTCATATAAGTATTATTCTGCCGGCACATAGTTCCTCATATCATTGTTATCCCACCAGCACATAGTGCCTCATATCATATCAATAATGTCCAAGAAATCAAGGCATTCAATGCCGATATATATGTGTATGGTCGTATCACCTATGGTCATCAATAATCATTATCATCATGTGTCGATAACCGCTAGTACCATGTGTGTCAAAAAGTTGTACTCACTATCGTACTACGACGGTCTGGAGTCTAAATGCTGTCCTCACTACTGAACAGAGTCGGTCTCAAGTCCTAGTGCTGCACTCACTGTCGAACGGAGTCAGTCTCAAATTCCAAAATTTATTAGTGAAAAAGATATATATGTAAGTCCTAGTGCCAGAAGATGAAGCCTGGACTAAAACAAGTAAAAAAAGTATTACCGGGTGCTCAATACCATGTCGAGACTAAACCAACAAAAGACAATTACTTATATTATTATTATTGTATTCTCATTTGGATCTTTATACTACCATGAAATTCTATCATCAAATCATATGTTGTTGATCTTTATCATCAATTTATTCTCTAGCCATCAAGGCTCATAATCAGAAGGTGATACTACCCAACCCCAATGCACTCTCATCGGAGCCTAAGGCTCGGTCTCTCTGTGTCATAAATGTAAAATATATCAACAACATATGTAAATCAACATATATAATCATGAGATATATACATTTTATGCCCTGTACAGGTATCTATAATCATATACTAAGTCTCAACCCCATATCACTCTGGTGCCAACATATCAATATCAACATAGAAGGGAAAAAAGAACGATATTAGGGTGCTATACAACCTAGCTACCCTGCCCAAGGAGGTCATTTAGTACAATTATTAAAGCTTCAAACCCATAGATAGCCCCATGGAGCCTACCTCTCATCAGAAGACAAAGCACGATAGTTCCACAAATCATACTCCGACTGATACAAAATGTGCTCCAAATAATTTAAAACTTGTGCCAATGAATTCTATATATTAATACAAGACTAAGTTCCGGACTGGGCCTATAATTGGGTCTAAAATGGGCTTGCAGGGCCTACTTGCTGAAACCGAAAAAAAACTTCACCATGGGGTTCCCAATGCTATCAAGAACCCGAGTTCCGCGGGAAGGGCTTCAAATCAGCTCGGACAACTTTGACCCAAAAGGGGTTAAAGGTTGAATCTTTATGATTATAACATTGGAATTATGATGAGTTAATGATTTTAGGATCAATGTATATCCAATTAACGAAGAATACACAATAATAATTGATTTATGGGATGATTTTGTCAAATTCATACTTTAGGCCATTAATGGAGGAAATTAAGAAAATAAGAAAGAAGAAGAGAAGGAAACTTACCCAAATTCGTGTCGAAATTAATGAAGAATGTTCAGGAGAAATTACGTTTTCTTGGAATGGTGTTTGGATAAGTATGTGTCGCCTTAGATCCAAAGGAGTTAAGTTTTGGAACAAATAAAATGAAATAGTGCAGCTGTAGGATTGTATGTTGCTAGGCCCGCTTCACCACGATTGCGCTGAAGGAATTTTCTAGGCAGCGCGATCACGTTAGAGCATCGCAATCACACAGTGGTGTTTTTTACCTGGAACCTATCGCGATCGCACGTATCGACTGTGACCACATAGAAGGAGAGTCTTTGCTCATCGTAATCGCGCCTCAGGGGCCATAATGGTGCAGAATGAAATCTACACCAGTTGCAAATTCCAACTGCGAATTTCCAAATTCACACTAGGAGGTTTGGGGATCAATCGGAGTCAAATTTTGACATTCCAAATATACTAAAAGCATGAAAACGAGATTTTAGACTCAATGGAATCAACGAAACTAAAATCAAAGGTCATTTAAGTAAGATGACCCCTCAAACCAAATTGAGCCAAAAGTGCATTTCTCTACCAACACCTAAAAAATGCAACGACAAGCCCAAAAATTATACCAGCACCTCACCTAGCCTAAATTTATCATTCCAAAGCTTCTAGAAGTGTTAGAACTCCAATTACACACTCTAAACATTGAATTATCAGTCCAGCTCCACTTTAGGCTTCAAACTTAACTAAATTCCACACTTTTGCATAACTTGCAAACGAAACCTTCAAAATACAAACTTAAGGTCAATCTTGACTTTGTTTGGTATTCTAGAGCTATTGAACTATTGGAATTAAATTCTGAGATCATTTTGAAGAAAAGTTGACTTTGGTCAATGAGTACATAGTTTTAGGCTCTAAAATAGGGAATTTGAGATATTTCTCAACTGAGTCACTAAGGATCTGAAATGTCCATTACAACAAGTCATAAATGACTTGGGGAAACTACCAAAATGCTCTAGAATATAAAAAGTCACATATTTATCATAAATGACCATGAAGGTCATTACAATAATTGATTTTATCACTTATAAACATATTGATATAATTGGTTCATATATAGGACGCCTCCTCCCACAAGGCTTGTTCACATGATGATAAAGTCGGACCCTCTTCTCAAAGCTTGTTGGCTTAATTTGTTAGTATTTAATAAAGAGTTTGTTTGGGTGTACGCATGGTATCTTTCGTCTCTCATAAACATAAAGACATGTCAACAAAATAATAAGCATCAACAACACATATATTCACCTAGCATAAAACCTAGTATCCATGGCAGGTTGAACTACTAATTTCGAGTATCTAAATGAATATATACAATATTTAAGCCCCTACTAAATACAACCTAAGTACAAGGCCTTTTATGAAAAAAATAGAGCAGGCTGCAAAATGTGGAAGAAATGATCGACTAGAACACTATCAGCTCACCATAGTCTCAAAATCTCTCCTAACTAATTAGTACAATCTGGTCATCTCTGATGACCTGTACCGGTATCTGTACAATGAAAAGTGTGTAGATATGCAGTATGGCTGTAATGATGCTTCCTGACATACTGCTTCTTTGCACATACTCATCATTTAGAGATTCCCATTAACTTCCCTAAGTTATTTTTTACTTGCTAGGACTAATAGTTTGGTTCCCTGGCAGTTCGGTTGCATGTTATCTTGATTTCCCTATTTGTAAGACTTAAGCTTTAAATAGTGGAACTTGAGAATAACTTATTAGCCAATGAACTCAGAATCAGATTCCATCAGATTACTTAGCTCTGAAATATCGACTTTTGTCTAGATAGACCATTAGTTCAGGTCTCAGGTTTTAGCGCTTAAGTTTTATCTATTTTGAGGAAATTCAATTTAGTTAGAGTTTTGTTTTGAGGCTATGATGGGTTTTGGTGATCGGATTGATGGATTTGATTTTTGACTCTTCCATTAGCTCTGGATTGTTGAATTTGGTCCAATAGGGTTATTGGTATGCTTCCCTAGGTGTACAAACTCAATTTGGAGGGTCGTGTTGGTTTTTGTTTAGTTAGGGATAGGGGTCTTTTCATCAACTTCATTGAGACTGGAATATCGTTTCCATGCTATTTGCATATTTATTTTGTTTAAATAGGACTTTGTTTCTATTTTGATCCCTGTCGGGGAATTTTTCATTACAAAAAACAACATTTAGTTTTCTCAATTGTGTAAGCACAGTTCCTTCGATGCGATTGTGGAGTAGTTGACATTATAGCAGAAGGAAGGGAAATTGTTCATCATGATCATATGGAATTGACCGTGATTGTGATGTGTTGGGATCTTTGTGGCCACACTCACGAGGATTTAGATAACACATAGATCTATGGGCGATTCATCAAGGGAAGCAATTGTGTAGCTAGGTCGTCCACGCGACCTATGTCAGCTTTGTATATATGTTTCAAACCGCCTTGTTCCTCATTTCTTCACTAGAAATAAGGTCACTCAAAAATATTTCTTGATAAAATTTAGGGCTTTTAAGATGATTATTTAGGTATTTGTTAGAGGAGATATAGGGAAGCGTTTGTGATTTCTTTCCATCTTAAGAAGGTGCATTTTTATGCAAATTCCCTCATATTGTATTTTTGAAATATTTCTTCTTAAGGTAAAACTTTTCATGGCCGTTCGGAGACCCATTTGGGGTTCGTTGAGCTCTAATTTGAACTATGGGTTCCTTAATATGAGGTATACATCCCATTATTTTTAGTGTTATTTTATAAGATATGATGGCTATAGATCCATTTTTAGGCATAATTTTCGACCCTAGTTGCATTTAGAAATATGGTTCTTGTTCTTCCCATCTTGACTTGTATATCCTATTTCTGCTAGTATCAAGTTGTTTTGAGAATTTTGCAAAGATTCGTGCTTTCTGTACGTATTTCAAGGATCTTCTTCGGCACCCAAGTAGGCTATGACTTCCTTTCTCTCAGACTATATACACATAGGGTACTAATTGTGTGATTTGCTAGCATGTGGGGTTAGCACTTAGGTTTGATCACCTTTTCCATGTTCGTTTTTCTTTATCATCCCTTTGTGCTTCCCCAGCCTAGTGTTTGATTAAGTTGTCTTATGATCTCTTGATTTTTTTGTCTTCATTTTCATCCTTTATGTTCCCTTTGTGGATGAATTTGTGATTGTAATTCTTGGTTACATTTCCTATGAGTATGTTACTGGACCCCTAGCTTTAGGAATCCCTGGTTATCATTGTGTCGTTATTGTTAATGTATCCTTGATCGTTTTACATATTATTTCATTGAGTTGATACCTATATTACCGGTAAGTAGGGTGCGTGATAGAGTTATATGCCCTATGCAGCCTATGTAAGTTAGTTTGTGGCCTCATGATGATATAGATGTTTTTCTACAGCATCCAGGACTTGCGAATGTGTTTTTGAGTTCTTAGAGTGGGTATTGGTTGTCGTAGTTAGTGCATGTGGTTCTTAGGCCGAGTTGTGAAACTTAGGATGAGTTGTTTGGAGCCTATTTGAGTTATGCTTCTCGCATGGATTTGGGGACCTGGTAAGCAAGGGGTTTCTATCGGTTTGCTAGCAATTTTATAGTTTAGATAGCCATGTTCAAAAGAATGCATTGATCACTGCGGCAGAGATGAGACTTGTTCAGAATTTTGAATGGCTTAATAGAATAATAAATTGAGACTTTTGTAATGACCCAAAATGCTAGTTATCATGGTGTCTCAAAAATCCCATAGCGGATAATCCTAAAATAATCGTACAAAGCGACAACTATTGGACGACACCCAAAGACACAATCAATAAGTAATAAAGCACAAAAAAAGAGAAAAAGAAAGGCATAACATAAAATCAACCAAAAAGACTATTTCCCAAGACCTGGTATTAGTGGTACATAAGACATCTAAATATAGTAGAGTACAACAGATCTATACAATACAAAAGCATAACTGTCTTAGATTTTAATTGGAGGTACAAGTTTGCATGATTTTAATTAAATCGAAAGATATTTAACATGTTTCATGAAAAAAAATACTAGTCTAACAAATGATAAATTATAATCAATGATAAAAAAACTCTCACACTTTGTGTTTTTAGAGGGAATAAAGCCTACAAAAATCTATCAAGAACAATAATCTAAAGATAATTAGTGATTTGAATAACGATAAGAACTAACCTAAAAAATGAATGAATGATCATAAACTAATACACCTTTTATAGTATAGGGGTACAAGTTTAATATTCAAAACTTGGAAATATTTTTTGCTCAGGCTTGGGCGGCTCCTTGGATGAATCATCTATGATCAGACGGTTCGCACGGGATTTTGTTTGTTGCATCTCTTAAATAGTGGGTTTTCTTTCAGGCGGTGCCTAGTTGGTCGATCCATCCAAGGCTAGATAGTTTGTCCAGTGTTTTGTCTTTTCCTTCCTTGTGAACATTAGACTTTGGAAGGTGGCTTTGGATGGTTAGTCCAAGACCAGACGTCCATTTCTGTACTAAAGCAGACTTCTTAAATAGTTTGATTTTCCATTGGATGACACAGCTTGGGTGAGCCATCCAAGGTTTTTTGAAAGTTGCAACTTGTATTTAAAACTCCACATTGTTATTTTATTTGTTTAAAGTTTCAAATGCAAACTTTACCCTAAAAATACACTGAAAACACATCACACAAAAGTTTCTCGAGAACATGCATTTATTCATAGTTTTTAGTGAAATATAACATGTTTTTACATCAAAACCCTTAACCAGGAACATCTCTTTGTCCTCAAGAAACAACACAATTACTAAACAGTTAAAGCACCTGTAAAAAAAATTTAACTTTGCATAATCAGAAATTTGGAATTACATCACATAGGTTAACTGCTTTTGTTTATTAACTGCAACATTGAGAAATGATTTGAATGACCTCTTACGAGGCTTGTGTCAACTGAAATTACTACAGTAACTTATTTATAATCGGTCTAAGCATCCACTTTCTGTCACAACAAAGAAATACCATACACATATAGATATTAATTTATTATGGGACTCGAAAATTATTCACTCAAACTCATAAATAAATCTAGTCATGCACATAATAGCCATATGATTGCCCTTATCAACTTTAACTTAATTTTAAATAGGTCCACCTGAAATCCGTTAGGACTTTGTTTGGATTGTACTGAAGGTTTGACTGCTAGAAGGGTACATTTTTGGCACTTAGTGACTGACTCATTTTATTCGATTACCCCCATTTTCTTTTCTTTTTTCTCTTCTTTTTCCAGCTCCGTAGCCTCAAAGATTTTATTTATACACACTTGGCCTTCTACCCTTTTATTAATTGTCCATACATATACAACTATTGTTATTATTTTTATTTTTTTTTTCATATAAGAAGGCTTCATAGTAGTCACCTTCAATTGAACTTTAAACTTCGGTTGAAGACACGTTATTCACCACTGGACTAGGGCCAAGACAGAGTTTAACCACATATTTATCCTGATTTTTCTAACTTAGAAAACTCTAAATTAGGTTTTAATGCATGAAGTGAGGTGCACATTATCCAAAGGAGAACTAGGGCTGAAATAATTTTTTCTTACTTCTTAGGGGTCAATCTGCTATTTGTTTTGGAAAGTTGTTTATAGGGATCAAACATGGAAATTCAATAGTATTTGGGGATAATTTTAAGGCTTTGTGACTAATATAAAGAAATCCTAGGATAATTTTCAAGTTGACCTACTTTTTACTTAGCTAAAATTGAACCAGGAAAGTTCTAGATACCATATACACGTTAGACTACAATAAATTATACTCACTCATAACTTTGCAAGTAGATAATTTTTCTCAATCTAAACTTGTTGCACAGAAAATTTAGTTTCTACAATTACAGTCATCATCACTCATTGATTACGTTTTATATACTAATACAACTAACATATGAAGATATGCCAATAATTTTTTGATATTGAAATTTATTCTTATAGTTATCATAATTCAACTAACAATCTATAAACATGAAACTTAAACATGTAAGTTCTACTAGATAGCATGCTTGAGGGAAAAGAAATATGGAAAAAAATCCTATGATGAAAAATATAGGTACTACCGCCTCCCACACTAAAACTTGCATTGTACCTAATGCAAAAAAAATGAAACAAAAAATGGAAAAGGGTGTACTTGAAAAAATAGCCTAAGTTGTATCATCACGCATCATGGGAACAACTCGAGATGGTTTCTTAGCGGCTGCACTAAGTGCACCAATAGACTTATCCTCAACTACATATGGATAATAAAATGTAAAAATAATAACCATAATTTGGGTTTCCTCCAAATATCACTTAATTAATAATCACGGCACGATGTAGTCACCCTGATTACTTAAATTTCGTCAAAGTAAAGAATCTCCAAAATTTGGACCTCTTCAATAGATCCAAAAACCTTCTTTATATAATGAATATTTACTTTAAATACTACTTTATTCATTCTTTAGATCGATTATTCCTAAAGGAAAGACCACTGTGATAACGCATGGGCCAGACAATATTGACTTTAACTTACCCAAAAACAATCTCAATCTTCAATTAAAAATAATAATGAATCTCCCAAGATGAAGTATCTATTCTCACTTCTTGTCTCATTGTGCCTCCTTATGTTTTTTTTGTATATAGAGGCCCTCTCATATGCATTGGTTCAAAACTCATCTAGCTCATTCATTTGATCCTAATGCAAGTCGATGGCTTCATTCTAATTTAAATTGACTCTTTCTAAGCACCAAAACGCCTTGTGCTCAAATTTAATCATTAAATGGAAATATTTCCAATACAAAAATTGAATAGGGGACATACCAATTGGAGTGTTAAACTTCATCCTATATGCCCATAAAGAATCATCCAACTTGTGGACCAATCTGTTAATATAGGATTCATAGTTTTCATAAGTATGGATTTGATCTCTGTATTTGAGACCTCAACCTGACTGCTCATTTGTGGATGATAAGGTGTTTCCACCTTATGTTGTTTCACACCATATATGTCTAGCACAATTTAAAAAGCTTTATTACAGAAGCGAGAGCCATATCACTGATGATGTTTTGTCCTAACCTGCTAAATATGCTCTTCTTAAGAAAAGCTACCACTCTATTCCCTTCATTGTCGGGTAAATTTGTAGCTTTGACCCACTCTGAAATGTATTCAAAACCACAAAAAAATATTTCTACCTTTAAGAAAACATGAAAGGTCTAATGAAATCAATTCTCCAGACAAAAAAAATCTCCACTTCTTTGATTAGTCATGGGAAGTTCATGTTCACATGAAATAGTTCATTTCCTTTGACATCTTTTGTATTCTTTGAGAAATTCATATGCATCACGGTGAAGAATAGGAAAAAATTAGCCACATTGTAATAATTTCTTCATAGTCCGAGCACACCATGATGTCCTCTAAATGGAAATGAACGACATGCCTCAAGAATACTCTTCATGTCAACCTCAAGCATACATATTCATATCATATTGTCTGTGCATTCAAGAAGTACCTATTGTCGTCATGAAGGAATTTTCTTTATGTATAAGATTACATTCGCACAAGAATAATATTGCTGACCATAAAGTTGGAAAAGTCAGTGTACCACAGAGTCATGCTTGCCTTAATAGCCGTTACACTTTTATCATGGAATGCATCCACAATATCTATATCAAATATCTCTCTTCCATCTACCTTAAACCTTGAGAGGTGATCAACAACCTCATTTTCACAACCTTTTTGATCTTGTACCTCAAAATTAAATTCTTGTAAAAGAAAAATCCAATGAATCAGTCTAGCATTTGCATATCTTTTGTGCATGATATATCTCAAGGTTTCATGGTAAGTATGCACCACAACTTTGGTTCCACGAAGGTAATATCACAACTTCTTGAATGCATAAACCACAACAAGCAGATCTTTGTTAGTAACAATATAATTATTTTGTACCCCATTCATTGTTTATTGGCAAAAAAAGATTGGACCCCTTCACAGCACTAGAATCCACACAATTAGCATCACACATAAACTCAAATGGTTCTGCACAAATTGGAAGAACTATAACCGGTGTGTTAATAAAAAAAATTAAGCCCTTATAAAGCCATCAGATAGGCCTTTCCAAACAGGAACTTAAACTTTTTCTCAAGCAGTTTGAATAACAAGTTGGCAATCTTTGAAAAATCCTGAAATGAACCTTCTTTAGAAACCTACAAGACTAAAAAGACCTATCACACCCTTTACAGAGATTGGGGGCTCCACCTTCGATCTACCTCAATACCTTTTTAGAGATTTTGTGTAATGACCCGTTCATTCATTTTCTTGCTTTACAAATTTTTCTGTTCTTATAGCTATCTAGTTGTTGCCCTGAGTAATTCATGACTTTCTGGGCTATTAGTTTGGTGCCTTGGCAACTCAATTTCCCTTTACCTCAGTTTCTATGTTTTGAAGTTTCAGTTTTGAAATAGTGGAACATAAGAGTGACATTGTAGTAAATTCTCTCAAAATCAAATTTCGACAGTTTTGTCAGCTCTGGAAAGCTTATTTTTGTCTATGTGAACCAAAGGTTTTTATCCCTGTCTTTTTGTTTTGAGTTTGGGTTGTTTTGTGGAAATTTAGCCAAACCAAAGCTCATTGTGGAGCCCAGGTGGTCTTTTAGTGATTGGAGCATTGGATTGGAATTATGATGATTCTATCAGCTATGTAATATCAATTTTGGGTTAGTTGAATCATTGATTTGCTTCCCGAGGTGTTCGAGCTCCTTTTGATCCTTTTGAGTTTGGGGTCCTTTTCCATTAAATGACATTATTTAGATGTTTCATCAATTCCTTTGAGTCCTTAGTGTGTTTCCCACTAAAAATTCACTCTTGGTTTGCTAGAATTGGACCCAAGATTGTCATTTTAGGCCCCCCAGAGAGTTCATGTATTACTGAGTTTCATTGCAGGTTGCAGACTACCCCAGTGACCCTTGGGCCTCCCTTATTCCATCACCCTTGTGCTCAGGGCTTCACCCCAGAGAGTCTGCCCTATGGATCCTCATCTATCCCTGGTAAGGTCACCCTAAAGGCCAAAGGGGGAACTCGTAACCAAATCTTTCTATAAAAGGGGATCATCCCCTTCACTTTTCGAACGTTTGTTTCCTTTAAATATCACCATTGAATAGTGTTGGAAGTTGATTTTTGAGTGTTTTGAGACAAGCAGAGTGGTGGGGAGTTGCGTGGGAGGTAGTGTGAGTTCCTGGAGCAAGCTCTCTTGATTTCTTATCACCTTAAGATAAATTTTAGACCATAATTCCCCCGAGATGACGACTTTGTGCTGGTACTTTATGGTTTAATTTTTCGAGTTGTGGGGCCTACATGCGTATTTTGTGGCCCTTTTTTATTAGGGTTTCTAATTGAAATATAGGTCTCATTATTCATGTTTTAATCCCTGTATTCATAATTTTATAGTTTTTTTGTGACTTCAGCTGTGTTGGAGCTTTGGGCCCATGATGCGTGCATTTTCAAGACTTCCGCTAATGCCCAGGTATGCTAAGTTTATTTATGTGCATTATAGACGGGGCTATTCATTCGTGCTTATGATACGACCAGTAGTTTGGATTTGGTATTAAGTTTATCATATATTTTAGCTGACCTATGATATATTCATTTGATTTTAGGGACCTACGAAAGGGAATAAAGGATGAAGGGTTGTATGTCTAGGCCCTGGCCTCACCGCATGGGAGCCACAAACCTTGGGAACTATTTGAGTTGTCACATAATGAGTGTGGTGAAATGAGATTTTATATGGTGGCCTTTATCGGATCCTACACTCTTGTTACTTTCCATTTTCGTTATTATCAACATTTTTGTTGCTATGTTGTGTTAAGGCATCTGTATATTATTGTTTGGCCTAATTGTTTCACTAATGGGGCACAGACCCTACATTTGATTAGAGGCACGATCCTCCGGGTCGTAGACCCTGAGTTTGGCTCTGATGGGGAACAAACCCTACATTTTATTAGAGGTATGGTCCTCCAGAGTGTGGACCCTGAGTTTGGCACTTATGGGGCATAAATCTTAAATTTGATTAGAGGCACCGTCCTCTAGGATGTGGCCCCTGAGTTTGGAACTGTTTGGACAGAGGCCCCGAGATTTGAACTTATTAAAAGGATTGTGAGGGCACTACAGGATACAACTATATTTTACTTTCCTGCTCTCTCGTGTATTACATTCATATTGTTTGTGCTCATCAAGCTTAAGGGGGAATGACGGTGGGGTTTGTTATGCTATATGTAGTTACTGGTGGTATGGGACGCCAGGTAGGTTTTGTGTGCTTACTTTATGTTCGTAGTGCATACATATATATCATTATGGTTTGTTTGGTCTTGGCATAGCCGAAGCACAAACACGTTTTCTTACTTCTATTTTTGGTTTTTGGGAACTTTTTATTCCAGATCGTGTTCACCATGTTTTAGTTCCTGTAGATCTATACATAGACTTCTATTATCTTACCTTGCAGCACATCTATTAGATTTCCACTTTCCTACTATCGTTGACCTATTTTACTTCCTATCCTTTGTTACTTAAATTTTATTTCAGTCAACCTATGATACCTACAGGGTACCTTGTTTTGGACTTATGCATTACTTCAATACCATTTCCATGGTGTAGATACTGGCAGGTGCATAGTAGATACAATTGATTATGGAGATTACAGTAAGCTTTGCTATCTGAGCCGATTGTGGTTTCCTTGATATCATCCTGCTTTATTTTGTCTATAACCATCCCTGTTTTGCATTACTTTTGTCAGAGTTGCTTTGTACTTCTATATTTTTTATACTCTATATAGTATCTCCTTATTCATTTAACACCCGATTTTGGGATTTAGGTTGCATGTGTATTTTTCTACTTCAGTTCATTTATGTTTCTACCTATTGTTTTCTGCTTTGTTGGATGATTCAAATATCTATAGCCCATTGCATGTATCTCTAGGCTATAGGGTTAGGCTTGTCCACAAAAGGGTTGTACACGCTATCACGACTATCAGGGCTTAGGTTCACCTTTCTCTCTAGAATTGGAGCAAGTACCTAGTAGAGTTTTGTGGATGGGTGAATAAACTTCCGCATCTGATTTTTTGGGAGGTTATAGGTTCCTTAGAAATTATTTCCCTCTTTGAATCCTATCGTGCATTGTTATACATACTTATTTTGGAACATACCTTGGCTTTATTCCTTCACTGATGGTCCATACCATATGATCTTTAGTTGATCGAGATCCTCCCCCAATTAGTAAGGAGGGGGTAGGGGAAGATGCTCCACCATTCCCTACTGCCCCAACTATTTCACAGCTGTAGGCACCCCCCGTACCACCGCCACATGATGTTCAACCACCACCTACTGTGTTAAGATACCTATTCTGGCAGATGCTCCATATGTTAGACAGTGTAGGAAGACAGGCCACAGTCATCTACTCAGGGAGTGACATAGGCTGCACCATCCGCCCAGTTTTTGTAGCCTCATCACCACCACAACCATCGCCGCCATCTGTATTATTTTAGACTATTGTCACTACTCCTGCAGCAGCACTTGCTCCTGTTTTACCTGTATTTGTGTTGCGGAAGATATTGGACCATTTTCTACAAATTTGCCAGCCAGGTTTTCGGAGCATAGAGGCAGGTCCCTCACGAGTTTGTTGCTATCTGTAAGGAGTACCAATGTACTTTAGAGCATCTAAATTAGAACTAGTTAGACTTTACCTCCTATCTACTTGAGTATGCCACAAGTCGATGGTGGTGAGTGTTTCGAGATCATAGACCACCAGGGTCAGGTCCACCCACTTAGGACAGTTCTGAGAAGAATTTATTACTTAGTTTGTACCTAGGAGCGTCCGTGAAGTATCATGGGTGTAGTTTGAGAGTTCGAGATATGGTTCTATGATGTGTAATAGTATGAGGCATGGTTCCTTGATTTTTCTAGGCTCACTGGGGACTTGATATCTACCAAAGAGGAGTTGATTCGCCACTTATGCTCACGGAGTAAGGCCTGACTTGCAAGGCCATGTTGAGTTACTTTTGGTGCTAAAGAAGTAATTGCTAGATATTTCTAACCATGCTCATTGTATAGAGAATTTAACTCTTCAGGCCCATGGGGGTAGCGAGAAGATCCCAATCGAGCTGACAGTACCAGGTCTTTTGTAGCGGGGCGAGCAGTTATCCCACCAGGGGGCCAGTTTCTAGTTTGTGAGGCTATCTCAAGGGATCTCGTGGTCAGGTCAGGACTAGGGATACTTTTTATCAGTATGGGGAGTAGGGCTTATGCCCGAAATTGTCCCATGATCCGCAGAGATCATTTAGTTTAGGGGTGTTTTGCGTGCGAAGGTCGGGGCCACTATTCTCGATATTGCCCCAGTATGGTTCATTAATTATAACCCATTCATTAATTACAGATAGTTCCACCGGTCAGAGGTGGGACACCTCTATTTGTAGAGCTAGAGGAGGAGGTCCGGTGGCCAAAGGTTGAGGCAGGGACTTGGATGAATTGCGGGATGAGGGACAGTGCCTATTTTATGCCATCCCTAACATGGATAAAGTCTAGGCCTCTGATGTGATTGCCAGTGGTACGTTGATTTTCCTTGGGTTTTCTACATTGATATTATTAGATTTGGGTTCCAGACGATCAAGGATCATGATCACAATGTAGTTACAAAGAGTACATAATGGTATGAACTAGGAGATAAAAACACCAGAGACCATACACTAGACTGCAAGCCACAACCTGATCAATTACTAAGATGAGAAAGAATAAATAAAATAACAATCATAACTAACATGGTAAAGGGTGATCAACCCTATGTCCTAACCCCACATGCTATCCGGTCACACTATAAGTACCATATACTCACATAGTCTGGGAAAAAGGAAATCTAAACTACCTTGGTGATGGCGAAAATCCTCAAAAAGCACTTTCCACCAGTCCAAAGCTTTGAAAATCCCAAAACTACTCAAAACTAGCAAATATAGTATCCAACATTTAATATAAAAATAATGATACCGATATTGCATAAAGAAACTCAGGTCGGAACTGGGACTAAAAAACTTCTCATAGGTGTCATAGTCTTAAATATATTTAAAAGGTACCAGTGCATATAACCAAGGTCAAGGAGCACTGGTACAAAATTAAGATCAAAATGATGAAGGAGAATTGAGCTCACAAAGTAAAGAAAAGTATAAACTTTACATAATACTAAAAAGGCTAAATTAACTAGAATACCTATAGGAAACACAAGAATAATGATCAAGTACACTTACCAAGCGACTTGAAAACTCCTCTCAACTAAAAAAAGGCAATATCTAGGTTAGAGATCTCAACAGTTGTGGAATTATAATTTGATAGGAAATGAAGAAGAATCAACTATTTAAAGTTATCCTCCTGGCAGCAAGAGAGACACATGGGTCGTTGATGCGAAGCCATTACGGTAAAGGAAAAGGTCATTGGGACAAGCATATCCTTCTGTACCTATCTCGTAAAGGAGAAAGAAAGAGCGTAGGGGCGACCCACTGCTGCGAACAAAGGATCAGAAGAGTAACCCATAGCCTCTAAAGCAATCATCATTGGGGCAGATACTTGTGTTTGGTAGAAACCATAAGGAGGAACCCCTAGTCGCTATGGAAGCATTGTTGGGGCTTCAATTCCCCCTGCCGGGGCAATATGCAACTCCCATCATCTAAAACTAACAACTTTGAGGGACCTAGAACGAGCATTCAAAGCCCAATTTTAGAAATTCAAGTATTCTGCTTGCCTAGAAACGACATTCTAAATCTAGTGGTATCAATGAAATAACCAACTAAAGTTGTTTGAAGCAAAATACCTCTAAAACCAACAAGAACCAAAACCAGCTAAAAAATCACTAAGCTACCAAGGCACCAAAAACAACACCAAACACCCCGAGAAGTGCACCAAAAATCCAACTAGCCCAAAATCGCCATTGTAGAGCTAATAGAAGCATCATAATTCCAATGTAACACTCCAAACATCGAAACCCACTCCAGGCTCCAAAATGAAAACCAATTAAACTTAATTTCCACAAAACAACTCAAACATAAAACAAAGACCGTAGGACATGAATTAATGGCCCAACTAGAACGAAGTTTGCATTTTGAACTTAGAGGAGCAATTAGAGTCCAATTATGAGCACGTATACTAAGCATTCACTCTCAAGTTCCACTATTTTACAATTAAGCCCTTAAAACAGAAAAACTACAATACCGGGCAACTAAGCTTCTGGGAACCAAACTACTTTTCCTATCAAGTCATATATTAATTAGGGTAATTAATAGATGTCTCTAATCATAGATAAGGCAAAAAACTTAGGAATGACCAAGGGGTCATTACAATTTTTCATTAAATAAACATGAAAGGGTCTCTGTTATAGATATAAGTATATTTTCTGTGACCACTGGTGGATG
>JBDJHY010390957.1:0-18243 GCA_039654485.1 Withania somnifera | reverse complement strand
TAGTTTGAGGCTCTAAAAAGGCAATTTGAGATATTTCTCAGCTGAGCCTCTTGGGAATAGAAATACCGGTCCCAGCAAGTCATAAATGAGTTGGAGAAGCTACTGAAACACTCTAAAATTTAAAATGTCTCATATTTCTCATAAATGACCATGAGGGTATTTACATGAATCGAGGGCGATCAAATATCAAAACTCTAGTCGGGAGCTTTTGCTTCAAATTTGTCATCACCGATTGAGATGAAACAATAGGAGCCACATTGGAATAGGCAATACCTGAGAGGGAATGGGGGCTACTGTTGGCTGAATTTATAGAAATGGGGAGGAATTGTGGCTGCAGATGGTACCCCTAAAGTAAAAGAACCCAAGGTTGGCCCATGGAAGGACGTCTATTCCCCGTCTGTAGGGGGATCCCCAAATACACTGAGTAACTGCCATAGCATAGCAATGACATCTAGAGTAAGCGGTGGAACTGATACTGGAATAGGTGCTATAGGCACTATCGGGGTCTCTAAAGTCAAAATCAAAATCATTGTAGGTGTTGTAATCGAAATTGGAGATGCATCCCGAGTCGCTAGGTCGGAGAGCTTACTGATATATGCCGAAGGATATTGCATATACAGTATATGCAAAAGAATAAAGATAACAAATGATACTTCTTGAGAAACTATCTAGGATATAAGGATGATAAAGGATTCGAAAAAGAGATTCATATACCTCATGTCACTATAGCCTCATGAAGATAAGTGACAGACGTCTCTGCACCGATACGCCGGACTCTACTAGACGGTTGCTCTGTACACAATCACCAATCAGAATGTAGTCTTTGATACCAAAATATCACGACATTTCTCATATCATGATGGCACCTACAATCCTATCAATAGGAGAACCAACCCTGTAGCCAGAAGCCGAAGCGGAGGACTATTATACAAATAGAAGAACACACAAGTACAACCGATAGAACCAGAGTAGCAAAAATAATGTAAATAGAATCAACAACCCCCTCCTCCCAAGACCTGGTATTAATGTATATACAAGGCCACTAAGTACAGAGTATAGTATAAGTTAATAATACAAGTCTGTCTCCAAAAATATAAAAAATACAAATACAAGCTGAATAGAGCAGGAATTAATGCTTAAAGCTCACCCTGTATCTCTAAACTCAATAGCAAAAAAGCATGAACTGCAATTCGTGAATCAACTTTGTGCTAGTACTCGAATCGACACCAGGGGAACATACGTGCAGTATGAGTACAAATCGCTGAGGCAACTAGTACCCAGTAGGCTTTGAGGCTCCACCAGGCACATAACAAAAATAAAAGTAGTATATAATAGGAATGCAAGAAGGTAAGATTATGGAAGAAAGTAATATGACACGGGAAGCTAGTTACACAGATAGGGAGCAAAGAGATAGATAGAGAAGGCTAAAACGCAAAATAGGATCACTTGAAGAAGGAAAGAACATACCCAGGTCCTTGCGACAATGCAAAAATAATAACAGTAAAAGGAGAAATAATAGGTAATACAGGTAATAGGGACATGGACGGTATTACCGGTAACCTTAAGATACAAGAAGGGGATGATAAGCAAACAGCGTCATGCACAAGTAACCCACATATCAAAGAAGGTAGGAAAGTAAATATTAACACTAGCTAAATAGTAAATACAGCAATACAATAAGTAAATTAACATTAACAATTCCCCATAAGAATGGTAGCATACATAGAAGTCATGCTCACGTATCGGCATCCCATACTACTAGGGGTACACTGAAGAAAACAAGTGCAGTAAAGTAACATAACCATACAATGAAACTGTTCTTGTGTACATTTCTCCTCCAATACCTGTAGCCCGATAGGACAGACCCATGGAAGGGCTAAACCCATATATACCCCTCCTCCAGTTGCACCCAACCCAGAGGCAAGGTCCATGAAGGTACGCCACCACGTACAAATCTCTATCATCGCGGTAATCTTACATCCCAATATCACAGAGTCTCGGGGAGTCTCATAATATGGCATATAAGAACTCAGTATAAAAGTATATCATTTCGTAAACTCGGCAAATCAAGGCGTTCTGCACCTCAATATAGTAGTATTACCATGGTCCGTAAATCAATAAGCATGATAAGTATAGAAAAGTTGTTCTCACATCCGCGCAAAGACGGACTCAAGTTCCAGCGTCTGTACTCACTACCGAATGAAGTCAGACTCAAGTCCCAGCACAAGTAGTAAGTGATAGTACCTAGAGCCAGGCTATAAAACCTAGTCAAAATAAGGGAAAAAGGATAGTATCGGGTGAGTGGCACACAACTGAGTCTAAAATGAGTAAACAGTCAATTATATTATAATTAGATAGTTCCATGTTATTATAATTTTATCCATTTTATTCTTATTACGACCAACCAGCCTCCACGACTCAATAATCATAGGGTAAATGGTGATACGGGAACCATCCCCGAATGCAACAATAGAACAATATCTACGTCCAAGCTATGCCCTATACAAGCTCAACTAGGCTACAGTTAGCAACAGAATACACCAGCCAAAACCTAAGGGAAAAAACCTAAAATCTAACCTATGCAATAGTGCTCTACTACTTCTAGACTCACTATACAACCATATCAAGGCCAGTACTATGTCACAGGCGTCATATTACAATGAACACCAATTAGGAAGAAAGAGAAAATAGGGGGCAAAGAAGCAGCCCAAGAACATGGTAAAACATAAAAAACCCAACCAATAGATGTTATTCAATATGATTATGTAAGCTATATGCCTAGAGAAAGGCCCACGAAGCCTACTTGTCGTTCAACAACTAGCGCAATGCAACCTCCAAATATCAGCCTATCTGATAGCAAACAACATTGAACGACTCTAAAATTGATAAAACTACAAATCCAAAAATAAATATGAGTTTAACAGTATAATTAAACTAAATTCTGGGTTGGGCTGAAATTCATGCCTAAAATGGGCCTATGGGACCTACAGTTTAGAAAAATAAACCAAAGGTACCAACATGCAAAGCCTAGTTCAATGACCGTGTGGTACAAGATTGAGATAAAAATAATAAAGTACGAAGAAGGAATCAATCCTACAAAGTGAAGAAATAAATATTTTCATAAAAGGCTAGAAAAATGAAGTAAGAAAGAATTACTCGAGAAAATGCGAGGGAGATGATTAACAATGAACCACAAGTGATTTCCAACACTTGTTTCTATTAAAAATAACACTATCACAGCTTGGGCTCTCTAACAATGGCAGAATTAACTTGGTTAAATAAAGAGAAATAAAGAAGGAGCAATTATTTATACTGATTGCATGGATGCAGGGGATGAATACGGGGTAGCAGAGGTGAGCCCGTTACGACAAAAATAGTTGAATACATAGGAGGCATAGTCAAACAGTAGGCAACATCACCAAATCTCTCCAAAACCTTCAATGGACCAATTACGATGGGAGAAGACTACCCCGCCTACTGAACCTCATCACACCACGTATAGGAGAAACCCGCATAAAGACTCTATCACTAACTCCAAATGCTAATGCACAAAGTTTACGGTCCGCGTAGCTCTTCTTCCTACTCTACATTGCCCGCAATCTATCCTGAATCAAGAAAACCTGGTTAAGAGAATCATTCAACAATTCTGAACTTTATCCTTAAAACGTCGAACCAATCAATAGGCGACTTGTACCATCTGCTACACGATGCCTTAAATGGTGTCATTTGGATGTTGAAATGGTAGTTATTATTATCTAAAAACTCTGCCAATCTTACATAATAATCCCATATACCCCTAATGATAAGATCTAAATTACGGATCGAATGAACAATGAACAAAATGAAATTAACAAGGATATGTGAAATTCTAAACCAAACAATAGGAAAACCAATCGATTCACCCATAAGTAGAAGACTCATTATTTGATGAACAGTTAATCTAAGATTCACTAACAAGCTACAGAAACCTAAATGATGAACTAGAGAGAATAATTGTGTTCTTCATCCAATATAAACTAAGAAAATAAGAGTCTAAGTGTGATTTAAATAGTCTTAGGCTTATTACATACTTAGCACCCTAACTGGGTGCTTAAAATATAGCCATTTAAGGCTTAATGAATGCTGGAAAGCTAGAACCAAGTAGACGACCATTTAGGAAATTCATCTTAGGCAAGATAACTTCCTGGACGATTCGTCCTTGAAGAGACGGTTGAGAAGAAGAGTCGTCTGTCACTTTGGGTGAAACATCTTTAAGAAGATGACCACTTGGGTGAGCCCTTTATCACTCTGGGAGAAACTTCCTTGGGCAGTTCGCCACTTGGCGAGCCTTCATTTGATGCCATTTATTCCTTGAGCCTCTATACATTATAGATCAAGCCTTGGGGATCTTCAATGGCTTCCAATAACTCTTTATGCTTGAACAGGGCTTGAAGGTATTGAATCTCTCGAGGTTAACTCCTTGTGAATTGATTGAAAATTTCCCAGGCGTTATCATCCTCCCCTTCTTAGAAATGAGTCATTCTCTAATTCATAGCATCTTTGTCATCAACTACAACACGTGGAGATAAATCATCAATAATGAGAACATTATTGATATTATACTCACCTGGTAGATCCATATTTTAGGCATTATCATTGATTCTCTCATGAATTTGAAAGGGGCCATCTCATCTTGGGCTTAGCTTTCCTTTTCAAACTCGTGGAAACCTCGCCTTTCGAAATAAAGCCAAACCCAATCATCAGGTTGAAAAATCACTTTATTTTTCCTTGGTTATGTCTTTGAGAAACTTTGGAGATGCTCATTTCAAGGTTCTCCTTAGCCTTGGTATGGATCCTCAACATTTCTTTGGCTCTTTTCTTGGCATCTAAGCTTACCAAAAAATGCTTGACAAGGGGGTTAGAGTAAGAAGAATCAAAGGATTAAAATCGTGACATACTTCAAACGGTGCCATTGACCGTTGGGGTATTTCTCACCATGCACCTAAGCATACTACCAAGTGTCCTATTAGCTACCTCAGTTTGTCCATCCATTTGGGGGTGGCAAGTGGTGGAAAATAAGATCTTTGTACCAAGAAATCCCCAAAGGGTCTTCCAAAAGTGACTAATAAATTTAGGATCCTTATTACTAACAATAGTTTGGGAAACCCCATGCAACTTAAGCATATTATAAATGAACAAGGTAGAAAAATGAGATGCATCATCATTTTTATGGCATAGAATAAAATAGGCCATTTTAGAGAATATATCTACAACCATAAATATACTATCATGCCCCCTCCTAGTCATAGGGAGCCCCAACACAAAATCCATTAAAATTTCCACCCATGGACCAATAGGAATAGGGAGCGGCGTGTACATACCTTGAGTCGTACCTTGACCTTGGCTTGTTTGGAAATAATACATTGGTCACAAAGCCTTTCCACATCATGCTTCATTTTGGGCTAATAGAATTTCTCTTTAAGGAGACCACGAGTTTTGACCAATCCAGATGGTCCATCAAACCACCACAATGGGATTCAGTGGTAAGCAATCCTCTCCACCAACTCATGGGAACACATACTCTACCCTCCTTGAATAAGAATCCATCAACCAATTGGAACCTATCAGTTCGTCAACCTTGATTTAGTTCTTCAACAATCCCCTTAAAATCGTAGCTTGTAGCATATGCCTCCTTAAGCTATCAAATCCCCATATCTTAGAAGTTATCACATGCACTAATAGAAATATCCTTGACAAGGCATCGACCACTATATTCTCTTTCCTAATTTTGTTGTAAATAGTGTAGGGAAAGGTTTCAATGAATTATACCTATTTGGCATTCCTTTTGTTGATCCTTGATATCCCCTTAAAGTTTTTAAGGACTCAAATAGTGTTTCCAATGTGCCAGTACTCTCACAAGTGCGTACAACTCTTTGTTAGATGTGGAGTTATTCAGTGAGGCACCTTTTAGTTTTTCAAGCCAACGACGTACCTTTTTGCATGAGCACTCCGCCAATACCCACTCTGGAAGCATCACATTCAACTTCAAAGGCCTTCTCAAATTCGGGGGTTGGAGTAATAAAGATGAACTCACCTTTTCTTTCAAGTTTTGGAATGCTTCTTCTTGTACCCTTCCCTAAATAAAAGGGATATCCTTTTTGATGAGCCGGTCAAGGGAGAAGAGATTGAGCTAAAATCCTTCTCAAAACATCGATAAAAGCTATCCAACCCATAGAAACTCCGAACCTTAGAAGCATTAGTTGGTATGGGCCATGACTTGATGGCTTCTACCTTTTCTTCATTAACTTCTACCCCTTGAGCACTCACTACAAAACTAGGAAAGACAACCTTTTCTACTCCGAAAGAACATTTCTCGAGATTGGCATAGAGAGTTTCCTTCACCAATATGTCAAAAACTAACTTGAAGTGGTCTACATGCTCTCCAATCGACTTGTTATAGACTAGTATGTTGTTGAAATAAATAATGACACACTTATTGATCAACGGCTTTAGAACATGATTCATTACTTGCATGAATGTGCTTGGAGAACTGGTTAATCCAAATGGCATAAGTTTCCATTCATATAACCAAAATTTGGTTTCGAATGTAGTCTTCCATTCATCTCCCGGCGTCATTCGGATTTGGTAGTAACCACTCTTCAATTCGATCTTCAAGAGCATATGTGAGCCATAAAGCTCATCTAACATATCATCAAGCCTAGGCATAGTTGTCAATACTTCACCATATTTTTTGATGGCTCTACAATCAACACAAGTACTTCATATTCTATCTTTCTTCTGTAAACTAATCATGGGTACGATACATGGACTTAGGCTCTCCTCTATTAACCCCTTCTCAAGAAGCTCCTCCACTTGCATTATAATTATTTTGTTTCCTCTGGACTGCTTCTATTGGTCGTAGGTTTGGAATTTGAGAACACAAACTCAATTTGGTTCTCAATGCCCCTCAAGGGTGGTAACCCTTTGGGAATCTACTCCAAAAACAAAAACTTGTAGCCCTGCAAAAGAGAAGAAATGACACTAGGCAAATTGCTAGTGTCTGTGTTAGCATGCAATAAATAATTAGTATTGACAAGGCACACTAGGAAGTGGTCCCCATGAACTTCCTTGAGACACTTCTTTGGCTTGGCTATCATGCACTTCTTTCCTTTCATCTTAGCCAAGCTACTTCCCTTCTCTTTCTTATTAATGGACCCCTTGGTCCCACTCTCCTCTTCTTCAATCTTACCCCTTTCCTTAAGCTCCTTCATGATACTGTAGTCTTTACTAACTTGGTAGGGAGTCAAAGGCATAAGTATGTGCTTTTTGACATTCATTACAAAAGAATATGTGTTGGTTCGACTTGATATGTGACACCCCTATAAAATTTCCATGGTCTTACCAATAGCAAATGACAAGATAACACCGATACCACAGCACAAAAAATCTCATCATGGTACTTTCCAATGCTAAATTTATCATTGCTTGCAGAAGTACCTTCATTTCACTGTTATTATTGAGCCATGGTAGCTTGTAGTGAGTTGGGTGTCTCGTAGTGGAAAATTGCAACCACTTCACTAATGATTTACTAACCAAGTTGGTGCAACTACCACTATCAATAATCAACATGCACACCTTATCTAGCATCTTGTACCTTGCATAGAATATGTTTTCCCTTTGATCACGTTCCACTTTCGCAAGTTCTCCCATGATGTGCCTCACCTCATAAGATAGATTGACATAGACCTTCAAATTATTTTCTTCTTGAGGAATACATACAACCTTCCTCAAAAGACATGCAAAGTTCACCCTTTCTTCAAGAATCTCACCATCATCCTCTACGGACTCTTCCTTATTCTCACTCTTTTCTCCCTCAACCTCACTATCCTCCTTATAATCATCTTCGTCCTTCATTTTATACCCATCATGAAGGGAAAAAATTTCTCTCTTGTTCGGCCACTCACTAGAAATGTTCCTATTCCTTGGAATCTAAAGCATTGGATGGTAGGCGGCCGAGGAAATTTTTTTTTTAACATTACCTTCTTTTGGTTTTTCATACACCCTTGCATTGTAGTCGACCTTAGAGGGGGTTGCTTGAACACTACTTTTGAACTCCTTAGGATTTGATCTCTTCAACTTGTCCCTTTTATAATTATTTTCCAATGAAGCGGTTGAAGATCCCTTGGGTTTATAAACCTTCACCTCTTTCAAATCTTCCTCTACCTTCAAAGCATCTTGAAAGGACTCTTCTAAAGTGTCATAGTGCTTGAGTTTCATGGTCCTCAATATCTCAAACCTTAATTTGGTATGAACTACATCACCATGCATTGGGATTGTTCTTCAAGATTTGATTTCATTCTCAAATTTTCAAACTCATCATACTACTCCTCAATACTTTGGAGCCTTGACGCAACATGTATACCTTCTTGAGAAGCTCTTGATAGTAGTTGGGTGGCAAGTACTGCAATTTCATTATAGCAATCAACTCTATATAATTATGGGATCATGAGGACATTATAGAGTTATCTTTATATTTTTTTAGACTCCCACCATATGGACACATACCCCTCAAATTCCGTGAGAGTATACTTAGCCTTTAATGCATCCAGCACATTATTAGTGAGAGAGATTCTCTCACTTTGTAGCTTTCACTCAATAAACTCTTTCGGATCACTACTTCCCTTGAACTTCGGGAGTGTTATATTTATGGTTCTCAATCTACGATCAAATTCATTTTCATGCCCAAACCTATCTTCTGTATCCTCCTAAGTTCAATCACCTCTATTTTCTGAATTCCTATTCCCTCTATCATCTCAATGAGGTTCTCCTCCATACTGTTAGTCTTGGTCTCGACCAAAGCTTTGTGTCCTCCTCCCATCCCTATGTTCACCGTATATTTCTTTACCTCCTTGATTCCATATCTCATCAAGATCCACTTCATTGTTACATTCATCATACAAAGGGTTGTGATAACGGTTATATACATCAACACAATTTTTTTCCCACCAAATCTAGTTCTAAACCTTTCTCCCACTAGTTATATACATCAACACAATTTTTTTTGGTGAGCAGCACCAAATTTAATATAACTTAAAAGGATATGTGGACGTGTTGGTTCATGTTAGGGTACATATAGAATACCAAAAAGAGTTATCCATGTTCTTGTAGTAACAAATAATAGATCAGATTAAAACTTTCAAATTACCAATTTGGTAATGTTGATAGTTGAAGAACTTTCTTCCAGCAACATGAAAGATATATTAATACTTACAATTTTTGTAAAGCACCTTTATCTTATAGCTCGTTCATTACTCTCTAGTTAATGGGATATATATACAATTGCAGTATCGATACTGTGGAAAATGTCATATAGGCAATAAAGTGTCAGTGCTGATAATAATGAAGTGAAATGTTAGGTAAGAAACAAGTGTCAAGTGGAAAAATAGTTTTGCGAAACCAGACCATTAAAAAATAATGGCATGAATGAGTTATTTTTGTAATGGCAGTGGCATGGGTAAGTCCAACTTTTAACAGATGGCTAGATAAGCCTTTTCTCAAAATTTAATTACTTATTTTAGCTTAAAGAATCCACGAAAAAAAAGAGGCTCAGACGTGCAATTTCGTCATCTGATATCAGACAAGGCAAGGATCCAAGTTCTCATACATGGGTACTATTCTACCATTAGACTACTAGTGCTTGATGATATAAGAATTTCATTTCTAAGTATCGTAAAGTTCCATAACTAAACTATTTGATAACGTATATTGAAAACTTATTAGTTCAGTTATTGACATAAATTAATAGAACATTACCATAAAAGGACAAATTGGAGAGATCTGTAGTCATGTGCTTTTTGATCCATTTTCAAGGTCTATAATATCAAATTCACTTTTAATATGTACAGGTGTGGAATAGGTTCCCAAATAATTTAAGTGTGAAGTTGACTTTTTCATATAAGTGCAGAATGTATTTGATATTTTTTCTCATTATTTTTTTGTATAAATTTCTATAATTTTGTATAGTGTTCCTCTTAATTAGTTTCTTCGGTTTATTTATAGCAGAATGCTAGATGTTTGCTAGACTTTGATGAAATGTTATAAAACTGGGGATCTCTCTCGATTCAATTAAATCCTAAAGAACTAACCAACTACAAATGATCTACTACTTCAACTCCCTTGAAAAATTAAGAGTTTAACATACAAGGGAACCATCGACAATTTCATAAAGTTGATATTAACTTTCACTTAAATACTTTGACTTACTTGATTCATTTTGAACACTTGCAATATGGCCCGTTTTGGTTATTTTTGACATCTTTTTGACAATCAGCTAAGATGATATGGAATGATGACTAATTAAAAGAGGACATATGACATTTTTGGTGTAAAAGAATAATTTAAAAACAAACTATAAGGGAAAAAAAAGAAAAAAATAATTTTCAACAAAAATTTAAATAAATAAAAGTTACCTAATTTCTACACTCCACCCAACTTACCTCAACCCCCTTTCTACCCAGCACTTTCATTATCTAAACCTCTCCCCCTTTGTTATTCTTTCATATCATTTTTTTATTAGATTTTTTTTTGTAGATTTGATTTGAAAATGTCACACCTCAAAGTTATCTCTTATACATAACATGGTGCTCTAGAGTCACAAGTGACTTTGAGCTAACCCCTGGATTATGAATATACTATAAATCATAGATAAATTATGCGGAAACAATACTATGAAAGGCTAACTGAATGAAATAAACCATACTATAATCTGAAAATCAAACTATGAGCCCAAAATAGGCAAATACTCTAAATGTGAGCTGACTCTAAATCTATGTCTGAAAACCTCTACTATAAGTGTATGAGGAGTTACAGGGATAGGCCCCTAGCAGACTATGAATAAAACAGGGAAGCTAAGAAATGAAAACAACTAATATGGAGCTGAAATTATAAGTATGTCCCCAGAATATGGAGACTAATCACTACTATCTACAACTTTACAGCCGTCAGACGTAAGAAAGTTGATCACTAACTCTGTATTTCAAAATCTACATGTGCAAACTGGTACACGGGTAAGTACATGTGTAATAATAATAAAATAATACTAATATTAATACTACTGGCTTAAAGAAAGTGAGATTGACACTGAAAGATGAGATCATGAAAACTTTTATAACTCTGTAAAGCATGTTAAAATTTTTTGAATAGATGAGCTTCATGTTTAAAACCAGGTGAATTACACTTTAAATTATAGACTAGAAATCTATATTCATGTAGAAAATGGTATTACATTGTAGGGAGTGTAAAGTAAAACTGAGAACAAGTATCATAAATCATATTATAAAATTTAGAGTATCATACTTGAAATGAAACCCAAACCATAAGAGACTGACTGAAATTTTGGTAGTTGAAACATGTACAGATAAATCATAGACACAAATAAGTAGCATATAATAATTTAAGGTTGAAACTTATGGGAGTTTCTCTTTTACTTGGTCAAATTAATAGAGGCCATTTATGTTATTAAGTCACTTGAAGATTGGTTCAGTTAAAGCCGTACCAATTGGATTTTTATGCTACTTGAAAGCTTTATGAGAAATTTAGGTACTTGAAACCCGTCTTTCCCTTGGTATTAGATAATCCTCCCAAAAACTGAAATAAGTGTAACTTATGCCTTGAAAACTTGTAAATCGAAAATATATAACTTAGACTCAAAATATCCAGAATCTTGAAGGTAAGACATAAACTAGCAGGGTTTCTTGTTTGACTGTAACCAACTGAGATTATGCTTCTGAAAGTCTTTACACTAAACCATCTTTCTTGATTCTTGATATTTAGGTCATGTCTTGTTTCATGACTAACTTGGAAGTAAATCATACATCTTTAACTTGAGCAAACCATTATTATGGTTCTTGAGTTTTACTCTAGTTCAGAGCAATTTTTGTAGGTTAATCAGTAACATGATGTTCATGTACTTCATGCTAAAAATAACAAGGATATAATGGAGAACATAAGTTTAAAATCTTAAAACGTTTATAAACTTGAATCTACAAACTCTAGTCCTAACACTTTGAATTACACATAAACTTGAAAATAGTTTCGAGCATGGGGACAAAAGGAGTCCACCGTTGAATATCATGCATACCTAAGTAGGAGTGATCCATGGCGAATTTGTGAGAGCATACGCTTGAAATTTGAGAAGCCCTAGTTTTTGACTTGAGGAAACTTTCATTCGTTTATTATGAATTTTCTTTTGACTAGGGATGATAATAATAGGTAATGAAGGAATTTCTTCGAATTGTGGCTTAAACATATCCCTAGTAAGCAGATAAAATGATGTAGTACCGGCCATATGCATGTTATGAATTTACTTAAATACCATTATGAGTAAATAGAAGAAGGAAGAAAATGAACACTGTCTCCAGATATTTTTACAGTGTGAGGCTTCCAAAATTTCCCAGTCTCGCATCGTGAGGTTACTAAAAAAGTCATCCAGTGACTTTCTTAATATGCTTCATGGTAAGGGGCTTAGTAAAATGTTTATAATATTTTACTTAGGCCTCAGATTGACACGTGGTTTATTGTGTTGAAAACTAGACTCATAGATATTTCTTTGAATAGGTTATGGATCACATAACTTCTCATATATAGGAGATATGATCGTTTAAAGTTGACCTATACATGAAACGATAAGAAAACTAGACCGATAGAAGAGCTTCGATCTTAACTTAGCGCTAGGAGTTCTTTATAACTTTGAATCATATCAAACACTACTAACACACCTTTAACATGATATTATCACCTAGTAACAAGTTGGAATTTATAGGAACCAGAGTTAAAGACATAAGATGTACTCACTCCTATATGTGTGCATATTTTGTTGATAGTTTTGATATGTTATCTGAAGCAATGCCTACCCCTCTTGTGTCTACTCCTACGGATGAGTCTTTAGTGGTGGATCGGTATACCAATCTCGTCTAGTAGTCTTGTTGGTGTATGATGCTTAGGTAGACATTATCTTACTTGATATGGTAGAGTTTGATGCCATTTTGAGTATGAATTGTCTAACTCTTTATCATGTGATTCTAGAATTCCATGTCAATGTTGTTATATTGTGTATGCTTTAGTATTTCAAGAGTTGAGTGGAAGGGTACGTGTGGCTTGTATCCTCATAGGGTTATCTCTTTTCTTTAGGCTTGGAGGTTGATTGGAAGGGGTGTATCTCTTATTTGGCCTTTGCGCAAGATGCTAGTTTTGATCCTGTTTCCTTAGAGTCAGTTCTTGTGGTTAAACAGTTTGTTGATGTGTTTTTGACAGACCTTCTTGGAGTCCTTCCTGATAAGGATATTGATTTTGGTATTGATTTAGAGCTGGACACTAAGCCCATTTCTATTCCTCCTTATTGTATGGCTTCTGTCGAGTTTAATGAGTTGAAGAAGAAGTTACAGTACTTGATTAGCAAGGGTTTCATCCATCCTAATAAATCTCCTTGGGTGCCCAGTCTTGATTGCGAAGAAGAAGGATGGTTCCATACGTATGTGTATTGACTATAGAAAGTTAAACAAAGTAACCGTGAAGAACAAGTACCCCTTACCTCACATTGATAATTTGTTTGAACAGCTCTAGGGAGCTACCATTTTCTCAAAGATTGACTTGAGATTCGAGTACCATCAGCTGAAGATTAAACCTTTAGATATTTTGAAGAGGGCTTTTAGTACTAGATATGGGCATTATGAGTTTTTGGTGATGTCTTTTGGGCTTACTAATGCCCAAGTTGGAGTTGATGAACAGAGTATTCCAACCTTATATGGATCCATTTATGATTGTTCTCATTGATGATATCTTGGTTATTCCAAGACTGAGGCAGACCATGTTTAGCATTTAAGGATAGTACTTCAGAGTTGAGAGATATGAAGTTATATGCTAAGTTTTTGAAGTGCAAGGTTTGATTGAACTCAGTGGAGTTGTTGGGAAACGTAGCATCCGAGGAAGGTATTATGGTTGGTCAGCCAAGATTGCAGTGGTACGTGATTAGGTGAGGCCTACCTCACCAATTGAGATTTGGAGCTCTGTTGGTTAGGTTGGGTGCTATTAAAGGTTTTGTAGGGGTTTTATGCTATTACTTCTTTATTGATTATAATGACTCAGAAAAATATGACTTTTAGGTGGTATGATGAGTGTGAGGAGAACTTTCAAAAGCTCAAGTCATTGTTGACGTCAGCTCCTATTCATACTTTCCCCGTGGAGGGTAAAGGTTTACTATTTATGGTGATGTTTTGAGGTTGGTTCGCATGGAGAATTGAATAGGAGGGTAAGGTAATAGCCTATGCTTCGAGGTAGTTGAAAGTGCAGAAAAAGAACTACCCTTCTCATGACTTAGAGTTAGAAGCAGTGGTATTTGTTTTAAAGTTGTGAAGACATTACTTGTATGGAGTGCATTGTGAGGTGTTTATAGACTATATGAGCCTTTAGTACATTTTAGAGAGAAGCACCTTAACTTGAGGAAGAGGAATTAGTTTGAGTTGCTTAAGGATTATGACATCACTATTTTATAGCACCCGGGAAAGGCCAACATGGTGGCGGATGCCCTTATTAAAAAATCCTCGAGCATGGGTAGTTTGGCTTGTATTTGGGATAGGGAGTGACCTTTGTCTAGATATGTTTAGAGTCTAGCAAACAACCTGGTTAGATTGCATATTTTGGATGATGGTGGTGTGCTTGCATGTGTAGAGGCCCATTCTTCATTGCTAGAGCAAATTCATGCCGCTCAGTTTGATGATGCTAAGTTGAGGATCGTTCATGATAAGGTATTTTGGGTAAGGCCAATGCGCCAAGTTCGATTCTGAGGGTATTTTATGGATTAGTAGCAAGATTTGTGTCCCTAAGTTTGGTGATTTAGTGAGATTAATCTAGAGAAGGTCCATGGTTCTAGATATTCCATTCATCTAGGGGAAATAAAGATGTATCATGACCTGAGTCAGCATTACTAGTGGTATGGTATGAGGAAAGATATTGCAGACTTTGTCGCTAGGTGCTTAAATTATCAGCAGGTGAAGTTTGAGCACTAAAGGCTAGGAGGTGTGTCATATAGGATGCTTATACTCTAATAGGAGAAGGAGCGTATATCCATGGATTTCTTTATTGGGTTGCCTACTACTTAGGGTGTCTATGACTCCATTTGGGTGTTTGTTGATTGTTTGACCATGTCTGCTCACTTTATTCCAGTGAAGGTGAGATACAGTGCTCAGGAGTTAGCTCAGATTTACATTAGTCAAGTAGTTTGGTTTTATGAGTCCTAATATCCATCATATCTGACTGAGGCACATCGTTTACTTCAGACTTTTAGGGTAGTATGCAGTGTGAGACAGGTACTCAGCTTGATATGAGAATAACCTTTCATCCTCAGACCGATGGCTAGTCTAAGCGTACTATTCAGGTGCTTGAGGACATGTTGCGAGCTTTTGTTATTGACTTTGGTTGTTGTTTGGATCAGTTCTTACCACTTGCAAAGTTTTCCTATAAAAATAATTACAATTCGAGCATTCATATGGTGTCTTTTGAGGCTTTGTATTGTAGGAGGAGTGGATCATCGATTGGTTGGTTTGAGACATCTAATGAGAGACTATGGAGTACATACTTGTTGCAAGATTACATGGATAGAGTTAGATTGATTCATACTCGAATACTTTCTAGTGAGAGTAGGAAGAAGAGATATGTTGATAAGATGGTTCGGCTAATGGAGTTCATGAAGGGTGATAGAGTGTAGTTGAAAGTTTCACCCAAGGGTGTGATTAGATTTAGGAAGAAAGGGAAGTTTAGTCCTTATTTCATTGGTCCCTTTGAGATTTTAGAGCGGAAAGGAGATGTAGCTTACAAGTTAGCTTTGCCACCTGGTCTATCTGTAGTACATCCAGTGTTTCACGTTTCTATGCTTTGAAGGTATATACCTGATGAGTTTCACGTGATTCAGTTGGATTCTTTGATTTTGAGACCTCATTTATCATTTAAGGATGATCCGGTTGAGATACTTGATAGACAGATACCAAAGAGATATATGTTGTGAAGGTGCAGCAGAGACATCGATTGATCAAGGAGGCTACTTGGGAGATCAAGTCTTAAATGCATATCTAGTATCCTCAAATGTTTGACCATTCAGGTCCTTTTTCTTTCTTATGTTCGAGGAGGAACGTGGTTTTAGTAGTGTATGTTGTAATGACCCTAAAGGTCCTTTTTGTCTTTTTGAGTATTTTGATTGTTTTTCCCTTCCCGTAGTCCCATTATATCAAACTAAGTATGATTTCATGGTTGGTTCATTGTGGGATATTATTTGATATGAAAGTTTGAGAAATTTGAGTTTGAAGCTTTTAAATTCAAATGAGGAAATATAGGGGTCATATAGACTTCTAAACCTCATCTTTGAAATCCGTCAGTTCCATCAACTCGAAAATGTCGAGTTTGGTATAGTTAATCTCTCATTTAATAATTTAGACCATTAATGGTGAATTTGAGAGTTTAGATGGTCTAAAATTAAAGTTTTAAGTGAATTAATTGACTTGGGTCAACATTTGGTCTTCGATACTCGGATAAAAAATATGATGGTTCCTTTGGATTCGGGAGGTGGAATTTAGCCATAACCCGTTCACACTATCTTTATTCATTATTTAAGTGTGGTAACCGATTCACATTATCTCTATTCATTAATTAATGTATGGTAACTCGTTCACACCATCTTTATTCATCATTCAATGTGGTAATTTCCTCACTTTGTTAATAATAGTCTGTTGTGGTAACGTGTTCACTTTATTTCCAGCTATGATTCCAGGTGTTCATTCTTTGATACTTGTTGTGGTAAACCTTTCTTAACGTGAATTCCATTTACACTTTGATCATAATTGAGGACTTGTGGAGGACTTTGGATTGTGGATACTTGATTGATATCTTGAAAGTGATATTAGGTGAAAAAAGGGAAATAACCAGAGATTTTGTATAACATTGAGATTGTTAGATACGTTTTGGGTTGTAATATAGATTATAAATTATTGCTGGGTTGTTGTATATAACTATTTGCAGGTTGTAGTAGTTAGAGGACCAGTTGGGATATCAGGAGTTATTTTTTTCTCTTTATAGTTATCCAGTCGACGACGTTGTTGAGTATCATTTTTTTATTCTCACTCTTGCTTTTTTTTCTGCACTTTTGTGCAAGTTTTGGCCTAGAATTCAGGGATCATTTCCTTATACTATTCAAGACTTCATCCCAGATATCCTGAGGTAGATTCCAGTTCATTTAGTAGTTGCCAGATATCTACTATCTTTCCTTATCATGTATCTTTACTTACTAGAGATATTTACAGACTTAAGACTTGTAAACTTCAGTTTTAATGGCTATGTACAGTACACCTGGTTTCGGGGATTATTAGAAGACTTCCATATTTATACTTATGTAATTACGTTTCACATATTTCATTTGATTATTTACCTTAGTATTTGTGAATTTGCTGACCTACCTGGTGTGGAAGGTAGGTGACATAAAGAATATTCCTTTAAAGATTCAACTATATAGTCAAAGTGGGTCTATTAGGAAGTCAAAAGAATTTTTAGAAAATAGTACAGTCAGCTCCCAGTCGGTAGGCCAGGTCAGCCACCACACAGCTGTCAAGCAAGCAGTCAATAGACAGTGACCAAACCAACTCGCCACACGCACGTGTGCCCCAAATGAAGAGAAAAAAATCTCAAAATTGAAGGGATTGAAAAAAAAAACTAGGTATGGAAAACATTTTGAACCCAAAATACTTTCCAATTGTCAAACTCTTCTAGTTCTTCTTCTAAACTCTTTCTTCTTCAATTTCTTAACTACTTAATAACTAATTAATAATTTAAATTACTTGGTAACTAGTTTAAATACACAACACCTTTTCTTATTCTTTCAACTAATCAAAGACAAGTAATTCTTCTACTTCTTGTGATTAGTTCTTGATTCAACAAGTAATTTTACTTTTTTAATTATGTAGTTAGCTTCTTTATTCAAGTTCCTTGTTTTCTTTTATTCAATTTTCTTTTTATTAAATAATAATCCACCTAACCAAGAGTAGAAATCAACCCTTTGTGACCCTCAGAGTAAAGGCAATCATCAACCTTAGCCACGCCAATAGAGATTTTTATTTTTAGAGCACGAATTTGAGACCTTTGATTATGGTGTGGATATATTTATATATGTTCATAACCTTGTTAATCTAATAAACAAAGATATAAAGCATATGCACTGAAATAAAA
>JBDJHY010390743.1:0-18247 GCA_039654485.1 Withania somnifera | reverse complement strand
GGAAAGGCAGTTAGAATGAAGCCTTACATGGACCGTGTGGCAAGGGCACGGTCAATGCTCATTGAACAACCCTTAAAGTATTGTTGGGTTTTAAAAGACTTTTGAAAGTTTTTATGGTAAGGTGTATGAAAGAGTGCACAATCGTGGCAGGCCTTCACGGTCTGTGCCAAATATCATGATAAAGAAACCTAGATGCTTGAAGGTTAGAGCCAAAGTCCTGAGGTATGGATCCGTATATGGGTCGTAATGAAGACCCATGAGAGGTGCCTATTCTCATGGGTTTGAACTTAAATTTGGAATATCACATGTGATGATGCATGATCCCTAGCATGGACCATGGCTTAGCCATACGGTTCATACTATTGCCTACTAACATAAGCCAACTTTAGTTTTCCTATTTGATTGATAATTGGATTCCCAAGTCTATAAATACTTAGTATAGGTTTTTTTTTTTTATTACACACTCTTAACATCATTTTGTATGTATGTTTGAGTAATCTTTACTACTTTGAATGTGTTTTACAAATTCCATCTTTATTTTGTGAATTGAGAGTTCATATTCCTTCTTCATCATTACAATTTTCTATTACAATATGTAACTCTATTAGTATGAATTCTTCAATAGTTATTCATGGTAATAACATGAGCATTCATAGCTAAACCACTACAAAATTTGTGGGAACCATGACGGATTAATGAAGTAGGTCTGATACAATTAGTGTTTCTTGAATGGTGCAAATGCATGTATTGCGAGTATTTTATTTTGAATGTTTTGTAGTATACAACATAATCAACCTGCCTATATTCTTTAATTGCTTTGTTGAGGGGAAGAAATTAGTAAAAATAACTACAACGGAGATTTGGTTGATCTATCTAATTAACTTAAGACCTAGCGGTGAGAGTTAAATCTAAGATCAAGAATAGGGGTTATTATGGGACATAATTTGATACATGGTGGAGATAAGTGTAAAGTCACCTAATAGGGACTGGTGGTGCTAAGGTGAAATTAACCTATAGATTTTGCATGCATAGCACTGGGATAGAACACTAGTACCGAACACATGTGGTGTTAAGACTATATGGGGATCACAATCCTAGTGCTTCATTATCATTGTTCACAACTTAAAGAATATAATAACTTGCTTTTATTTTACATCTAAACTACAACAATCAAACCCCAGGTCACTTTATGCACTATTTTCTCTTAAAAAATACTACAACAAAGTAAAGTTCTAGGAGGCGTATTTCTTTGTATTCCTTAAAGGATTGACCCCAACCCTTAGATGAGTTCTATATTTTAGAACATTTGCTTTACAGGGATCACCTAACCCTTATTTGGGTTCTATATTTAAGAATGTCCACCTTAAGCTTCTTAATTGAGGTATAATTTTGGGTGGAAACAAATTTTGGCATCGTTGCCAGGAAATTTGTCTTAAAGTAGTCTAATAGTGTTTTGATTTTGTTTTTATAGTATTTCCTAATTTTACTTATATATTTTTTTTGTTTTTCTTCAGTTTCACTGGTAGTGTATTCCGTCTACCTAAAACTCGGGTGAACCATTATTTCCAATTGATTCAAAATTTAATAGGACTATCAGAAAAATAGTTGAAACCACTACAGAACTTGTTGTAGCTAGAGCTGCATCTAAGCAAGTTAAACGTGAGGGTAAGTTGAACCTAAACCCTAGAGTTAAAGTCATAGTTAATGATGAAGTTGATGATGGGTTTGGGTAAACTGGAGACATAGTAGTCCCACCACTCGGCTAGGGTATTAAGTTCTCTATAACTAGAACACTGATACAATTATTGAATTTAAAAGGTCTATTCCAATGAACAGTTAGGGAGGACCTCAACTTGTACTTGACAAACATTCTAGGAATTTGTAAGTTGTTCGAACTCCAGGGATGACTCAAGTTGAAATCCAACTAAGGATGTTCCCCCTTTTATTATCTGATGAGGCCACTATATGGTTGAACGAGCTCTTTAATGGCTCAATTACCATATGGATAAAGCTAAGAAATGCCTTCTTTAATTAATTTTTTCCACCATCAAAAATGATGTACCTCATAGATGATATTAGATATTTTAGAAAGATCCAAGGCGAAGCATTGCCCGAGGCCTGGGTGAGATTCAAGAAGAAGCTGAAGCAGTGTCCTAATCATGAATTACTGAAGATCATTCTTAAGAAGGTATTTTTCAGTTCTTTGAATTTGGATACAAAGCTGATAGTTGATACATCATGGGAGGATCATTCATGGTTTAGACTTTTGAGTACATTGCCAATAATCTTGATGATGTGACTAAAACAAGAAGAGGATGGCATACTTGAGAGTCTGATGTTGGTGATAGGGTCAATTCTATTGTGATTTCAGCAGACTAAAGGAAGAAAGGGGATGATCGTGATCTTTAAATAGCACATGTTCTCACACACATTGACTTTCTCACCAAGGTTTTATTATCCAATGTCAATACTATGTTCTCTAAATAAAAGGCTCACTCTTGTGAATACTATTATTTAGGAAACAAAGAAAGGGCAAAGTATGTGAATCGGATGGGGGATGGGGGGTGGGTTACCAAGGCATTAGTAACCGTGGTCAAAACTATCTTGATCAAGATAACTAGTGTAAGGGTCACTACAAAAAGGATGATTATAGAAGGGATGATTATCGAAGAGATGACAACCGTAGATAAAGAGGTTTGTAAATACCCCCAAGGGCAGAGATAGAGAATTATATGGATATTCTATAGTTCAAAAGATGGTTGATTAGCTTTTGAAACGGGTTGAGTCCTCTGATAAGGGGATGAAGGATATCAAAAGTTCCAATGTCACACAACTTTTTGATTCATATTCCACTATCTTCAAATAGTTGGAGACACAGCTAGGCAAGCTACCTGCCTTATTAAATCAGAGGCAACAAGGGACTTACCAAGCGATACCATAGCCTATCTTAGGAATGATGGTCATTGTCTAGCCATCACTACTAGGAGTGGAAAGGTGGCTTCTGATCTACCTCAGCCTACTATTGATGTTTGGAACGATGTAGAGGAAGAAGTAGACAGTTGTAAGATACATTATGAAGTTTTTGTAAAACAGACTTTAATATAGAATGGTGAGATTGCACACAAGTTTCCTTCCAATAAAGGGGGGGAGTATGAGGAGGTCATAAAGATGATCATGCTTAGGCCTCCTCCCCCATTATCACAGCTCTTGAAGAAGTAGGTGGCGATGGGAAATTCCATAAATATCTTGGCACGTTGATACATTTTTCCATAAACATTCCATTGGTGGAGGAATTAGAGTATATGCCTAGGTACACTAAATTTATAAAAGACGTTATCACAAAGAATAAGACAATGACTTTTGATCTAGATGATGACTTGCACCATTATGGTTCCACTGCTTTCTGTTCAGTTGTTCAAAAAAATCGGACCCTAGTGCATTCATAATTCTCTGCACAATTAGAGTATTTTGAATTTCTAAAGAAATGTGTGATCTTGATACTAGCATAAAATTGAGTCCGTTTCCTGTGTACAATTAGTTGGGCTTGGGTGTTTCTCATTCCTGGGAGATCTCATATCCATGATGATGCAACTACATATGGCAAATGATACCATGAAGAAGCTTATATGTATTTTGTATGATATGTTGGTAAAGATTGATTCCTTCATCTTCCAAGTAGACTTCATGATTCTAGACTGTAAACTTGATTATGAGGTTTCCTATAATACTTGGGAAACCATTCCTATCCATAAGAAGAAAATCGGTGAATATAGAGAGGGAGAATTGAAATTCAAGCTGAATGATCAAGAGTTCATATTTAATTTTCTTACTACTATGAAGCAGCTAAGTTACCTCAGGTTGGTATCTCTTATTGACACTATTGATGAGCCCAAGGTGTTAGATATTTCACCTGCAGATGAGGTTTTTACTATTGATACATTAGCTACTATTATGATAAATCTGTATGCGATTTGTTTTGCTGACTTTGCTAAGGTAGAGTAAGAACTAAATAGCTTAGGGTCGGTTTATTAAGCTCCCAAAAATCTAGACTTATACTTGAAGAATAGAGCTAGTCCTCTAGTAAAACCATATAATGAGGAGCCATATGTTCTTCAGTTTAAGGATCCCTCCCCCCTATTTATGTTATGTGTTTCTCAGAGTTGAGAACATACTGCCAGTCATAGATGTAGAAAATTGTAAAGAGACCTAATTTAAGGCTCTAATTTAAGTCTTATAGAGACTTTAAAGGACAATTGCATGGTATACAACTGACATTATCAGGATTCCTCCTGGTACCTGCACACACAAGATCCAGCTAGAATTCGATGCTATCCTGAGTGTTGAGAACTAGAGGCCCATGGATCCAGCTATTAAAGAAGTGGTTAAGAAGGATATTATTAAATGGTTAGATTCTAAGGTAGTCTATCCTATTAATGATAACAAGTAGGTCAGTCCCGTTCAGTATCTGCAGTAGAAGGATGGAATTATAATCATCCTAAATCATAAAAAAAATCTTATACTAATAAGTCACGTCATTGGATGGTGTGTCTATCCAGACTAAAGAAAACTAAATGCATGGATGAAGAAAGACCACTTTCTTTCACCCTTCATGGACCAAATTCTAGATATACTAGTAGGGAGTGGTTGGTATTTCTTCCTGGGTGGGTATTTAGGGTACAATCAGATTTCCATTACGCCAGAGAATTAGGAAAAAATCACTTTCACCACTTATATGGCACATTTTCTTTCAAACAAATGTTATTTTGTCTCTGTAATGTGCCTTCCACCTTCAACACTATATGATTTCTATCTTCTACGACATGGTGGAAGATGTAATTAAGGTTTTTATGGATGATTTATTAGTTTTGGAAGACTTGTTTAATGATTTTCTGGCATATCAGTCCAAAGAACTAGAGAGGTACGAACATACAAACTTCTAAATTATGAAAAGTGTTACTTCATGGTCCGCAAGGGTATTATGTTGTGGAAAAAAAAATTATCAAAAGCTATTAAAGTTGAAAGAGATAAAATGGAGACTATTTATAGGTTTCTACCCCAATCTAAAAAGGTGTTCGCAGATTTCTTAGGCATACAAGATTTATAGACTTTTCTAAGATCGTACGCCAATGTGAAAGCTCTTTGAAAAGGAGGTGAAATTTGTATTTTATGATGCATGTCTAAAGGTATTGAGTGCCTCAAGTAGAAATCTGTGACAACCCTTATTATAGTTGCACCATATTGAGAGTTATCATTTGAATTTATGTGTGATGCTAGAAAAATGGGCCTAGGAGTTGTCCTAGTCATAAAGATACATAAGATGTTCCATCCTATTTACAATGCTGATAGGGTCATGAATCATGCCAAGATGAACTACACTATGAATGATCAAGATTTATGGGTCGTGGTGTTTGCCTTTGAAAATTTTTTGTCTTATTTGTTGAACATGAAGGTGATTATTCACGTTGATCCTTTAGCCCTAATGTATCTAATTACTAAAAAGGATGCAAATGTGAGGCTGATTCTATGGATACTATTGCATCAGGAATTTGACTTTGGTATAGATAATCAAGTTTATAGGCACTTGTCTAGATTGGATAGGGGTAATATTTTGTTTATGGAGCTTGGTATAGATGACGTTTTTCTATATGAGCATCTTTTGGAGGCATCACATGATTTTATTCCTTCGTATGAAAATTTTTCTATTTTTTGTGCCCCAGACAATTTTCCTAACTATGAATTTCCATTATAAAAAAATTCATGTATTAGGTAAGTAAATACTTATGGGATGAGACCTATCTCTTTAGGGTATACACTGATAGTATTATTCAGAACTGGTCCTAGAGGCTGAGATTATGAGTATTTTGGAGGCTTGGTCTTGCAATATGGGTACTTCTATTCCACGATAGACCAAGACGCTCATGATTTTGATAAAGCTTGGAATCATAGTCTGAGAAATGGGGGCATCTCTAGGAAGCATGAGCCTCCTCTTACCCCAATTATGGAAGTTGAGTTGTTTGAAGAATAGGGTATAGACTTCATAGGCCCATTTGTGAGTTCAAATGGAATGAAGTACATTCTTGTTGTTATAGTCTACATTACAAAGTGGGTGGAAGTCGTTGCTCTTCCACATAATGATGATAAAAGTGTGACTTCATTCCTCAAGAAGAATATCTTTATTAGATTTGGTACTCTTAGAGTTATTATTAGTGATGAAGGCTCTTACATTTGCAACTAATTCTCTAGTTCTTTGCTTGAAAAGTGTGTAATAAAGCATAGAGTGGAAACACCTTACCATTCCCAGACTAGTGGGAAAGTAGAGGTCTCCAATGGAGAGATAAAGGTCATCCTTGAGAAGACTATTAATTCAAGTAGAAAGAATTGTTCTATAAGACATGATGATGTTTTATGGGCGTATCAGAAAACTTACAAAATGCCCATTAGGAGATCCATGTACTAGCTTGTTTAAGGCAAGCATGCTGCCGACCTATCAAGTTAGCGCATAAGGCAATGTGAGCCTTGAAGAGATTGAATCTAAGCATAATGGAGGTCTCTGAACTGAGATTAGATAAGCTTCACTTACTTGATGAGTTTAGGCTAAGAGCATATGAGAAAGATATACTATATAAAGAGAGAATGATTTGTACCATGACTAAAAGATTTAAAAGATAACCTTCAGTCCTAGTAGTAGGGTCCTACTCTTCAATTCTAGACCGCTAATTTCTGAGTAAGTTGAAGTCTAGGTGGTCTGGACCATTAACTTTGACATGAGTTTTTCTGTAAGGTGCAATTGAGACTGAGGTAGCGAATGGGAATAAATTCAAGGTGAAGGCACAACGGATTATGTTATACATGGGAGCTCGGAAGGGGTGAGGGTTGTTGAGGATCTCACCCTCGATAAAGTCTGATGAATTTATAAGCATATGTTGTGTTGGGATATTAAATCAGGTGCTACATGGGAGGCAACCCAAGATTTGTAAATGTAATAGTAAGGAGTTTTTTATAGTGTAATAGTTTGTTCATGGGTACATGTACAGTGGTGTGAAATTTTGGTGAAAAAAGTGATCCCATGAGCCCTTACATGGATCGTACAAATGCGACACAGATCGTGGGTTTGCTCATGCCAAGAATACTAAAAATACTCCAAGGATATACGATTTGGGGTACGGATTATGTGCCTGTGGTACGGACTATACTACTGGTCGAGGTCCCCAATTAAGTTTCTTGTCCGATAAATGACTCTAAGTATGCACCTCATGATTTTTACCTCTAAGTAACGACTTATCCATTTATTGATAATGCATGGGTCAGTCAATTAGATTGACCCGACCCTGAATTTTGACCCCAAATGCCTAATTTACCTGACCGTTTTAGAATGGTTTTTAGACCCATTTTCACATTAAGAAGGGTAGGTTACTTCATCATAAACAACTCTAACTCCCTCCAACTTCTAATAACGTAAACTTCTTTCAAATCATACCATTTTCATCCTTGACTTTCACTCCATTTCAACTTGCACAAAATATTACTGGGACCCACTCTATAAAGTTGCACTTTTAGAGAAACATTTTTTTGTTTTAGCACATATTCATAGAGTACTTCCTCATCCCACATCCATATTCATCTCCTTTGAGTTTTATGGGTTAGGGTTGGTATATGGATGGAATTTGATTAGAATTTTGAGTTTTCTCGAATTATTACTTTTATATTATCTGTTATCTATGTAGGTACATCGAAGGAACTCTTTGAACTATCTTTTTTCATTGCATGAGAGGAAGTTTAGGTTTCTAAGTATGTGAAAAAAGGTTCATGAGTTTAATTATCTTTGTATATTATCAAAATTGGATGTTATTCTGGCCGGTGTCATGCACCCTTTGAGGCTGCGGGTAATATGATATCATTGCATGTCAAAATGACATTGAAGTTATTTTTCCCTCTATCAAACCACAATATCTTCTGATTTTAACATCAGGTAAAGCCAGATTTACTTGGATTTGTGTTGAATGTGGACGTGAGGGTCATGCATAACTTGTGAACCCAATGATGGTATATTTTCTTATAATATATGTTGGGACTTATAAGTTATCGAACCCATCATGAATTAAGATGTATACTTTTGGAAACCAACCATACACTTCTAAACAAAATACAAAATGGATTCGATACATTATAATTAAACATATTGTTGAACTCATAACCATTTGAGAAGTGTTGAAATCTGAGGAATAAGCCCCATACGAGTCAGGGTACGGACCATGGGATAATCAAACATTTGTATACCGATCGTGGGGTTTCCTCATTAATAAAATTAAGTCTAAGTAGTACAACCAACCATTCAGACTAGATGGTCACCATATGTACCGTATGATCGATCATGACCCAATGCCTTAGAAAAATATAAATTCTTTAGGGTCGTACAAACACTTGTATGAATAATTGACTTCCCATACAGACCGTGCAAGGGCTTGTACACCCAATACTTAATTATTTTTTGTAAATAACTAACAGTTTCCTAGGGTTGTACGACCACCAACATGGTTCACAACCCCTGACCCCCCCTCCGCCCAACCACGACCTATACTTGGTCCCGTCCTAAACATACTTGTATAAAAAGAATTTATAAATTTTAATTCTTCATCGGTAATTAAGACTGTGATATTTTGTTTCTTGATAGGTTCCATGACCCCTAAAGTTCGTAGAAAGTCAGTAAGACCTCAACCTATCCCTACCTCCTCTCACTCCTACCATGATGGATTAGGAGATGACCTCCCACAGTCTTAAGCGGCTCAATCTAAAGAGGCCAGAAAAGGATGTAGTGATGGTGAATAAGAAGATGTAGCAGCACAGAGCTTACATGAGGGGGTAAAGGAGAAGGATGGTACAGATACAAATACATAGAAGGATGATGATGCTCCTTCAGAGCACAAAGATACTAGTTTTTTCAATCTAGGTTTAGAGCAATGTCTTGCAGAGTTGATGTGAGACAGATGGAAGACCGTAGGAGCCAAAAAAAATTTTATGAGGATGGACTTGAATTCAACCAAGGTGGGAAGCTATAAAATGGGTTCACTAAGGAACCCAAGATGCATATTGATAGCCTTGGTGTTGTGCCTAAGGTTAACCGACTTTATAACCAATTTTAGTGGATATAGGTTGATGAGACTGCTAAATATTACTCCCCCAACCTTAACGGTGATTTCTAAGTAAACTACGTGGCAACGATGTTCAACGACATAGGGTGAAATTCTAAAAAGAAAAAGAGTAAGGTTGTAGAACAAATGGCTCAGGAGGAAATAGTCCGAGTTCGAGGGTATTTGGTTGATATTTCAAAGACAACTATCCATAGGTTCTTATTTCGCCCTGAGTCAACATGGCTAGTATTGACTGCTAAATTTGATCATCGTATGAAATAGGTGAGAAATGAAGCCCTGATTAAAAATTCGCCCACTACGGCAGAGGTTCTAGGGTGGATTTCACAAAGGATTGCACTTTGAGTACTAATGCACCATTTGTTTCTTTGAGGTAAAAAATTGACACTATCCAATTTCTCAATTCATAAGGGAACCTACATCTTGCCTTAGGGGAACCACCAAACATCCACACAAGGTAATAATAATATAAAAAAAAGAAAAATAAAAGACATCTAAAAGGGACAGGGATATCTAAATAAGTTAATGAAACACCCCCCAAATTTTGATATCCAGTACAATAGTTGCTAAAAAGAGTTAAAAGTATGAAACGGAGTATAATATATATTTCAAAAGCTCCAAAGATAGTCATAGGAAATAAGGAAAGGTAAAAGAGCAGCTCTAGAAGCTAAGAGTAATCATCTACCTCAAACACCGAATTAGGGGCTCAAAGTGGACCACTCGTACCTGGGTCTGCACCAAAAGGATACAGAAGTGTCGAATGAGTATAAAAAAAAGTACCAAGTAGGTATCATAAGCCGTCCGGGGATATATAAGGAATAAAAGCAGTAAATAGACATTTAAGGAATGCAAGTGACATAAATCAAGAAAAATAGAGCAATTAAGGAAGCTACTAATAGGGTACAATAGATAAATAGCCTAAGTAACTAGCGATCATGTGAAAATAAATAAAAAGAACAGTGTTGTACTTGTAACCTTCAATAATGAAATATAAGGAATAGCTAACAACAAAAAGGTATCACAAAAAAAGGCATGAAAGGAGATGCACCAGATATAACTGCATCTCAAAGAAATTAAATAAAATAACATATAAGTAAAAGAGATTCACACGACGCCCCATAATACTGATAGAAAAAAACAACTAAACCTCACCCACTGGCCTCCCATCCAACCATAAGTTACATCCAAGAAAAAAAGTGTGGAAAACAACACAAACATAAATGTAGATGACACTGGTGCATGTAAAATAGAATTATGTGTGCTCCCCCTCTAATACCAATAGGTCCAACAAGAAGAATACCCATGGAATAAATTCCCCATGTACCAAAATCATAACGTATACGCCTCCCCTGGTAATATACATGCTAGTTCTGGGTCGGCAGGGTCTATGGAGGGCCTCCCCATGTCACGAAAGACTGCTAGTGATATACTGGAGGAAAGCAGCTCAGACCAAGCTATCTCCAAGAAAATAGGGGTCCCAAATAAGAGATACCATCTCAATAATCATTTGCACTATCCTCTCATAACATTAGTGCATGAATGAGTGCCCAAGCTTCCCCAGGTCTAAATAATTGTAATAGCAAAATATGTACTAGATATTTCCCGAGACTAAAACCAGTAAAAATGATCAATGTCTAGCGCTCGGGCTTCATCAAGTTTAGTAAAATATCTTAAAAAAGTGATTATGTACCTATCATCTCATTTATCATCGAAAACTTACAAAAATTCTCATTATACTCTTATAATCCCCATAAGGCCATGCAGACATCGGGAGCTTGGCCATAAAACAGTATAAACCAATGCATTAAAACCAATTTTCACAATGATATGCTCAACCCTAAACAATATCTCAGGCAAGTCCTATGGATCGACACAAGCTCAATATCTATAGTAAGCATAAACATAAAGTTGATATCCAGGACTCACGAGCATTCCCAGTAACCTACCATTTATGTTCTACATTTAATCAAGAACACTCAGGGTCACAGGGTAACTATCTTCAAAAATTCTACACCGATACATAATCAAGACTAAATAAGTAGACAGGGTCATGGTAACCTATAAATCCCAACCTAAAGACATACAATTACCAAAATTATGCTTTACAGCTATTACAATAGATAAAAGGTTTCACACGAGCTCCTGTTCTACAGCGTGGTGGAAGGATCACTTAGGGAGTGTCTCTGGGTATAGATAGGTTATTCCCCATATAAGCCCAATCCAAGATCATAAGTCATAGCCTACCTTTCCTCCAAAGACAAGCACCCAAATAAGGCATAAAAGATTCTTGGACTTCTTTGAAACTCCAAAGATGTGCAAACGAACTCGAATGATCACAAAACTAGAAAAATAATAGTCTACACATCAATACGAGTCAAATGATATCCATAAAGCTATGAAAATAGTAAAGGTCAAAATGGGTCTATGGGCCCACAAACCCAAAACATAGAGCAAATGGTATCAAAATGTTCTCCATATTATAGGGCATTCAACCCAAAATTTTGAGCTAAGACGAGTAAGAAATAATCTTAAAATAATGGATTATTGTGAAAAACCAAGTTTGAGAAATCTAGGGAATTTTTCGGTGAAATTTGTAGAAATTAAAATGGAAACTTACCAATCATTGATGAAGAATCAAAGAAATTAATTTTCCAACAGCACCCAAAAGCTCATGTACAGACCCACGAATTGAAATGGACGTTTAGGGTGTTTTGGATATGGAAAGTTGAAGAACAAGCTAAAAATCAAGTTTTTTGGTATTTATACTAGCCGAATAGGTGTTCTACGTGATCGCGAGCCACAGGGAAAATGACCATCGCGATTGTGTGGCTCACATGCTGCAATCATAAAGGTATGGAATGGGGAATCACACTATCGAGTAGGCTATGTCCACGATTTTATATAGGAGTCCAAATTTATTCGTCATGATCGTATAGGAGAAGGTTACAATCTAGAAGAACATCGGTGTTGTGTACTAGAAGCTGAAGTAAATAGCAATTCAGCTAAGATCAAAACTTTGAAATGATGATCAAAATGCGTTCAAAACCCAATGAACACAAACCTAATATGTTACTTGCATGGAAATGACATTCGGGACTCAATGGAGAAAATAAAATTCCCTGTTTCAAAAAAATAATGACCAAAATCAACTCTATGCCAAAATAACCAACTTTCCAACTGGGTACTCGAAAAGAGGTTAGTTGGCCCGAAGCTCGAATGAATAGCTTACCTTATCCAAATTTAACATTCCAAAGTCAATAATTTTAATATAAAATGCCCTAAAATAGGGAAAACGGACATAATGACCAAACAAATGACCTAGAAATGAATCAGCAATTCTAAATTAATAAAGAAAATGCAAAATTGCAAAAATAACCATAAGAGTCATTACAACATCCACTACTAAAAGGACTTTCATCCATAAAAGTCAGAACAAGGCAATGCTTAAAGGCTCAACTATTTACAGCAAGTCCTACGGCCCAACACAGGCTCAATATACAACAAAAATTGCCAAATCGATGTCAGGGACTCACACGGGCATTCCTAGTAACCAACTATCTATGTTCTGAGTCAATCAAGACAACTCAGGGTCATGATCAAGAATTGGACTAAAGAAGCAGACAGGGTCATGGCTACCAACCTAAATATCCCAACCCAAGGATATATAATTACCATAATTATTTCCCATATAAGCCATGTCTAATATCATAAGCCATAGCATACCTATCCTCCAAATACAAACTCATAAATACAGCGTAGAAGATTCCTGCACATCCCTAAAACTCCAAAGATGTGCAAATGATCACAAAACTAGAAAAATAATAATCTACACATCAATACGAGTCAAACCATACCATAAATCTATGAAAATAGATGGGGTCAAAAAAAAATATGGGAACCCAAAACTATAAACAAAAGGTACCAAAATGTCGCCCTTATTATAGGTATTAATGCCCTCACTGTTGATATTAAGTTACGAACCTTCGGGACATGGCCCTCACTATTGATATTGAGACACGGACCTCCGGGGCACTGCCCCCACTATTGATATTAATACGTAGACCTCCAGGGTGCGTTCCCCATTGTTGATATTAAGACTCGGATCACTGAGGCATGGACCCTACTGTTGATATTGAGGTGTGGACCTCTAAGGCAGACACCACTATTGATATTGAGGAGTGACCCTCACTGGTTATATTGAGGCAAGGCCTCTCGGTTCGAGATTGCTATGTCCTAATTTACTTTTATTGCCATCGCACATTCATTCTGTTAATGTGGTTGTAATTTCCATGCTTAAAGAGGAAGTCACGATGAGTTCCTATTCGTATTGATTATGCCAACTGGCGAATATGGCATCCAGTAGGTTTCTTGTGCTTTACTTCTATTTGTACTCAGTGGTCTTATAGGGGTCATTTGGGTTGTATTAGCTCTTTACCTTATTTATTGTTACTCTATTTAGCCACTTTTAACTTCAATTGTCACTTTGTACACAGCTGGAGTCCAGGTATGCATTTACTTTTCTATTGTTCGAGTCATAATGGCCTGTACAATAAGCATGTCCCTAAAACCTGGAGCTACACACAGTGGCCCATAAAAACTCTAAAAACAACAATCAAGGAAAAAATAACTAAAATATCTAGCAAAAGATGGATGAATATATACAACCCAAAACCAAAACCTGGTGGCAATGGCATACAGAGCTACAAATCAGAGTATCCAAAAGAGAAATATATACAAGTACAAGTTCATATAAAGTATAACTACACAAGGCCTGCCATAAAACAAAATAAAGCAGGCTACAACAGCTCTAACCTTAAAGTTTACCGTAGTCTCCATATGACAATATCAACCCAACAAGATCATGTCATCTCCGATAATCCTTATCGGTATCTGCACAACTAAATTGGTATAAAAGTGCAGTATGAGTACCAAAACACAGGTACCCAGTAAGCATCATAGGTCGACTAGGCTAAAGGAAAAATACAAGGTCATTACCAGCAAGGAAAGTAAAATAGGTCAATAACAGCAGGTAAGCAGTATAAAAACTAACTCCACAACCAGAATCGATAACAGGAGAAGATACTAACTACTAATAACAAAAAGAAAAGTACGAAAGCTAAACAAGTAAGCCTATGAACGACTATCGCACAGGAGTATCTAACTACCGCCTTGTACTGAAAATGAATCATAGAAAGCATACCTGGACTCTAATAGTATATACTAGTACCTAAGCAACAATGGGAAGTAAAAGCGGCTAACTAGCGTAGGTATAAATAAGGTAAAAAGCTAATACAACCCAATTGGCCCCCATAAGACCACTAAGTCCAAATAGAAGTAAAGCACACAAAAACCTACCCGACGCCCCATCTCAGCAGTAGGGAAAATCAATATAAATGAGAACTCACTATGACTTCCCCCTCAAGCTCAGAAACTACAACCAATACAAATAGAAAGAATGTAAGTGTGAGAAAAGTGAATCAGGACATAGCCATATCGAACTGGGAGGCCGAGCCTCAATATGAATAGTGGGGACCACACCTCAGAGATCCCCACCTTAATATATACATTGGAAGCCGTTCCCTGGAGTTCCATGCTTCAATATCAATAGTGGGGGCCATACCCCTAAGGTTTGCGCCCTAATTTCAATAGTGAGGGATGTGCCTCGGAGGTCTGCACCTCAATATCAATAGCGAGGGCCACACCCTAGAGGTATGTGCCTCAATATCAAGAGCCGAGGCTATACGCCGAAGGTTTATGACTCAATATCAATAGTGGGAGCCATGCCCCTGAGCTCCACGCCTCAGTATCAACAATGAGGTTCGCTCCCCTCATTGTCCTAGACGTAACCCCGTAAAAATCAAATCTTTATTTTGGTTATATTCTAAAAGTAGCACAATACCACCAGGTGGTCATGGCATGATTATAAAGATAAGTAAGGAAGCCCCTTTCAGTTATTAAGCTAGTAAAACTTTTTAGTTTTAGTTAAACCAAATAAAAATCTATTTACCATAACTCGAGCCATGCTCATACTTAACCTACCACATCTCAGTATCTTAAATGCATGAACGCATCACAATAATAGTAAAGAAACATATCGCACACTAGGATAAGACAGAAGCCACCAGCTAAAAACTCATCTCACTCACCAAGGCTTGTCACTACTCACTATAGCCACTAAAGGTCTGTCGCCCATCGCAAGGCTGGGATATCCATATATAATACATCACCCTATAGGTCCCTCTACGGAACACCCAAAAGTAGGTAAATAGGTACAAAATCAATAAACTAGGGCTTCCAACCTAATAACCATCATATACAACTAGCCACACCACAGTAGTATTCTACAATAGATCAGTCTAAAGAAAAGTTATCCTAGCATACCTAGATGCAACTGACAATTCTCGAGAAGTACGCAACACCATCCTGAAGCTCTAAAAGCCCAAATATGCTTGAAACTGTCAAATTACATACCGGGGGGTCAAAAGATGAAGAATGACAACCATATTGCCAAGTGTAATCCAGGTTGGAAAAAGGTACCATGGGGTCTGTAGCCTAAAAAACTAATAAAATACACCAACACGAATGCCTTCGCTCAAGGAACTCTTGGTTTGAAATAAACTCAACTAGACCACCGAAAAGTCCTTAATTTTCCAAACAAGTTTAAGCTAAAAAAGGTAAAACATTTCAAGAACCAAAATGGAGAATCAAGCGGGCTACGCACTTAGAAGTAGAAGGAAAAAGACCTCGCAATGATAATCAACCTACCAACAGTCCCACTACTCATTGAGACAAGAATTTCTACTAAATTTTATACCCAAGGAAAAATTTCTCCATTAGAACATCATCATAAGCTTGGGAAGGAATATGAAGTGAGGAAAATTTACCCAAAACATGGAAGAAGGCTATAAATACACCACAGAAAGTCCCCACAATAACTCCTGAAGCTTGGAAGTTAAATATTTGAACTTGGAGCAAGAAATCGTGAAATGGAAATGGAGGAAATGACTAAAATTTTTAGGACTTCTAGTTACATACCTGGTTGTATACTAAAGTGCTTGTGTCTCCCCTGCGACATAGAAGACAAAGCCTCTATCCCATACTAGAGCAGCCGCGGCACTCCAAGTGCGAGTGAGCTAATTTTCAAAAATCCTATCCCAGTGCAATCAAATGCTACAAAATTCTCAATGGGGTATCAGCAGATATGACACAGTCATATACTTAGGGAGCGGCAAAGGGTGCACCACCTCCCTCAGTATCTATAGCCCCAGTACCGCTTCTTGTACCACCGATCGTGCCAGCTCATACTACTACTACATCTATACTAGCATTATTCTGTTCTGTATGAACTTTCGAGGTGAGGAAGATTTTAGACCACTTCCTATGGATTTCCCTCGTTAGGTTATCTGGAATGCAGGGGAAGGACCCCTATGAGTTTATCATAGTTTATGAGGAGTGTCTGAGGAATTTGGATTTTTTAGAGACATACGGGGCTGAATTTACTTCTTATTTTCTTGAGGGTGTCATTATGGAGGGTTTTCAGATATTGCAGGCCACCAGGTTTAGCTCCACTAACTTTGGGAAAATTTGAAGAGGCCTTCATAGCCCAGTATGTGCCTAGCAGCACACAAGAGATACTACATCTTAGTTTGTAGGCTTAAGCTAGGGTACTATGACAGTTTTGAGTATGAGGCTCGATTTATTGAGCATTTTAGACATACTGGTGAGTTTTTACTTATTGAGGAGGAAGGAATTCTCTACTTTTCTTATGGGTTGAGGTTTGACCTACGAGGTCAGGTTGAGTGGATGTTGTTATTATAGAGTTCCTTCCTATATTTTTTTGACCATGCTCCCGGTGTGAAGACTTTAGCTCTCCAGGCCCAATGGGGCAGCAAGAAGAGACAACACCATTAGGGAAGTTATTCGGGTCTAGGTACAAAGGCATAGATTTTTGTAGGGGAGTTCAGGCCAGTAGAAAGTACCAGGCATCATTAAAAACTTTACAGAAGACTTATCATCCATAACATCAGGGGCCCAATTTCAGGTTCACGAGGTCATATTGAAGGTACACACAGTCAGGCAAAATACGAGGGTTGTTGTTTCAAGTACAAAAGGGAGGGTTATTATGCTAGAGACTTCGCCAAAGTTTCTTTATATCATTCTATATTGGTCTTTTCTTATTGTGGTGATAGGGTTCACTTTTCTAGAGATTTTCCTTAGTGAAGGGCTAATCAGACAGTAGCCTCACCTGCCCAACCACTGCAGGAAGTGGCACCGGCTAGAGGTGGATAGCTGGCCGCTTCCAGAGCTATAGAAGGATAGGGAGGAGAAGTGAGAGGTAGAGGTGGCGAGCCAAAACAAGGTGGGGGCCTTTTCATCCTTATGCTATTCGGGATAGGGTCGAGGCTAGATACTGTAGTCACCGATATGTTACATGTTTTTAGGCACTCATCCTTAACTTTATTTGATATTGTATCCAAATTATCTTATGTATATATTTATTTTGTCACTCAATTAGCTATTTTTAGTGATTTATTACTTGTGCCCATGACTGTGTTTACCCCCATGGATACGTCCCTAGTGGTGGATCAGGTATATAGGTCATCTTGGGTGACTACTTAGAGTTATGACACACGAGATGATCTGATTGATCTAGATACGTTGGATTTTAATGTGATATTGGGCATGGAATGGTTATCCCCTTAGCATGCGGTCCTAGATTCCTATACCAAGATTGTGACCTTATTTATGCACCATGTACTATTGGTAGTGTGGTGTGGCCCTACTAGCCATTCATCAATTAAGGTTATTTCTTGTTGTTAGGCTTATAGGGTCATTACCCGAGGTTGTCATGCTTACTTGACCCATGTTAAATATGTTATTATTAATTCTCCCTCCCCCTTTATTTTGTGCTAGTAGTTGGTAAGTTCGTGGATGTATTTCCTACCGATTTACCCAGCCTCTAACCCGAGAGTGTTGTCGATTTTTCTATTAAGGTTGAGCTACGCACTAGGACCATTTCCATCATCCCTTATAATATATCCCAAGAAAAGCTTTGGGAGTTGAGTTTTCAGTTTTAGGATATGCTTGACAGAGGTTTTATC
>JBDJHY010390636.1:0-18247 GCA_039654485.1 Withania somnifera | reverse complement strand
CCTACTAGACATCCATCGGCATGTAAAGCAACAATCTGCTCTAAGAAAAGGTCTTTTGGTGGTGACAACTCCACAACTCCTGAGCCTAGTTCCAAAATTGCACGTGTTGTTCCACGTCCAGAGCAACACTCGGCATTCATAAGATTATGTGAAGACAAAGTTGGAGTTAAATACCACTCAACTTACTCTCGGAATATCTGACAAGCCTTATGTGTTTAGTATTTACGATGATTCAGATTCAGACAATGATTTGGAGATGTTTAAAGAAGGTAGGAAATTGTTGTCTGAAAATGATTTTTGTTCCGCATTTGAAAAAGATACTGAACTTTGTTGGAATGTGGTATGTGCCCTTTATCGTCAACAAATTTCTGAGAACAAATCCTCATATTCCATGAGTCAGTTTGACGAAATTGTTGGAGTGGGTAAAAGTCTCACATTAGTTTGGGAATGGACATGCGGTTTGCTTATATGGACTTAGGTAATCCTCCGCTCATGAGCTAATTTTTGGGGTTGATTTAGGCCCAGGTGCCGCCTGGGTGTGAAGGGGAGCGTTGGAGTAGGTAAAAGTCAACAGGTGAAATGAGGCTTGCATAGTTATACCAATCTCTCGTTGGAAATTAAAGTAACAACAAGTAGGATCATAAGACGTATGCAGCCTCACCTCTACCTTTTTGGGTAAAGAAGCTGTTTTTGATGAACAGACGACTTGGGAATGGCTATGTGAATGAGCTCGCACAAGTGGAATTAATACCTGAAAATAGAAGTAATGCAGTATGAGTATTGTTGGGTTAGTATTTATGTGTACAACATTTTTTTTTATAGTTTGGGCGCGTTCTAAGGCCATTACAGAAGGGGAAAAGCTAAGTGTTAGACTTGTGGAATTGTGATTTGACCTTGAGGTTGGTCATGACTTTATTCTTTCCAATTTTTATTAGGTAAAGACTTCTCATAAAGTATGTTATGAGCACAGAAAAAATGAGAGTTTCATGATGTTTTTTAGGTTATTATTTGCCTAAGTAGGGCTTCGGTTGATGTTCATTATGAGAGGGATGATTTATCATTGGAATTCAGATTCATGCGCTTGAGAGGCTTACTGTTATAGGATTTGCCTAAGTAGGGCTTTGGTTGAATTTCATTATGAGAGGGATGATTTATCATTAGAATTTAGATTCATGCGCTTGAGAGGCTTATTGTTATGGAACTTGAATTATCGATTTGATATTCTGTCTTATAGGTCTGTTATTCGAAAATGATAAAGATTAAAAGACTTTGATAATGCACGGTATCTCTATTTCTTCATTGTTATTATGACTTGTGCATATTTATCATATCTCATATAATCAATTCATTACATGCCAATGAACGTTGGAAAATGATAATAGTCCCGACTCAAGTTTGGGCAATGAATATCGAAAATCTATATATATTATTATTATATAAATAAAAGCAAGAAGATCTTGCCTAAATATTTGCCAAGTGGCAGCCTAATATAATGACACGTGTTATCTTCTAGGACAATTTAGTTAAATTAGGTAACTATTAGTTATTAGTTATTGTTTTTAAATTTGAATATAAGAATAATTTAATATTTATATTTTTTTAAAATATTTTTTTAAAATCTAAAAACTCACAAAAGATTGATACTACACCACTTTCTTAAAATTTAAACTGTTAACTCACGAAAAATAAATTAGAGCCAAGCAAACCCATAGTCATCATATAGTAGATCTTTTACCTTAATTTTTATAACTTAAAAATTATTAAATTTTATTTTATAATAAACATAAGTATTTGTAAATTTATATCTAAAATATTAACGATGAATTTTTGAATTTGAATTAAATATAAACATCTGATTCTCTTAGAAAGAGAAAATGCATAACTACACTGAATTCTCTACACCTAGACAAAGGAAATATTGTTTTTAAAAAAAAGGAGAAAATAAAAAATAAAAAATAAAATTAAAATTGCTGCCATTTTCGATAAATAAATAAATGATTCTAACTTTTATGGATGATAATTTCTTAGCAATGGTGCACTTTGGTGATGTCTCCATAAAACTAGAATTTTAAAGGATGAATACTCATTTTTATTTTTATTTTTATTTTAAAAATTAATAACATAAAGAAAATTAATTTACATAAGCCAACCACAAAATCCGTAACACAGGTGTGCTTAACTTTCAGGTTCCTAATTTCTCTCACACATGATCACCCACAATCACTCCACTAATTTTGATCTTTTATATTTTAAAAAATAACAAGTTTAGTAATTTTATTTCTGTATCTATTTAATTTAATTTAAAATAGAATATTTTTAGATAATATAAATAAGTGACTCTCACTTTTTGATATCCTACTTGCGTGTATGGTCATTGGGTTTCCAATCAATTCTTTCGGCTCTACTTCTCAGGGATTTTAGAAGGAGATCACATCATCAAACAAAGAATTTGGAAGTCAGCTGAACTCAACGAAAATTACTGTTATGTTAGCTCTGTAAAGCGTCAGAGGTCATTCAGAAGTACTAGCGGGTGTCTCGAGAGGAGCCTCGATTGAGGATGCATTTGTTGGTTTCCAGCAGAGGTCTTGACCATGTGGAACTATGCAGCATCATTTGACATTTGACAGTACTATAATAAACAGTACACTGATAGATATCCTAATTAAGATTGGCGTTACATATTTTAGCATTGTATCATTAAGGTTAGTGTTACCATTTTATTGTCATCAGATTCTTCATGTTAGATTGTTAATTGTTTTTTTAAGTTTGACAATATCCATTAGTTATGTTGTTTGTTCACCAAGATAGTTTTAAAAGTGGAAAGTTCCTACTTATAAAGTTGAATTGCATACAAATTTTTTTTTTTAAAAAAAAAATAATAATAAAAATTGAATGACCTTTTTGACTTTTAGTTATACACTGTTCTCTAGCAACTCTTTTTTGTACAAAAGTAATCAATATCCATTCTACGAAAGATTTAAATGGTTAAATTTAAAAGAAATACAAACATGAGAATCACGCTCCAGCTGGGTCTGGGCGTGAAGAGGGGTGTTGGAGTGGGTAAAAGTCCCACATTGGTTGGGGAATGGACTGTCGGTTTGTTTATATGGACTTGGGCAATCCTCTCCCCATGAGCTAGTTTTTGAGGTTGAGTTAGGCCCAGGTGTCATATCTTTACAGATTGGTTTGTTAGAAGTTTGATATTTGGGAGGAAGAAATGGGGTCAATGATTTTCTATGAATGAGCTTTATCATGCAATGGTATCATCTGATTCGAAGAAAGGTTGGGAATTTAAATTCGATGAATTCGCTAAACTTTGCTACAATTGAGGATAATTAAATTTTTAATCTAAGTGTCAGCGAACTTGATCGATTGGTTAGTCTACCAAATATATGATGAGAATTTCTATAGAATTTTAAATAATTGGCCTATCTGTTTAAAATAGTGAGAATTTCGTGCAAAAAACTTTCTTCACCATTTGAACTTTGGTCAAATTGAAACCTTTATATATTTAGATTAAAATGAAATCTAATCATAAATGACCTCGTTAATTAAATGAAGTAGAGTTGACTAGTGTAACATTTTTTTAAAATTTTGTACGAAATTTTTACTATTTTAAATAGGTGGGTCAACTATTTAAAATTCAATTAAAATTTTCATCGTCCGTTAGATGACCAATCGATCCATCGAGTTGGGCTGATATAGTTAGATACGATATCAAATAATAACAAAATGAAGATTGCATGTAGTGTGTGATAAAAAAGTGCACAAAATATAGCTAAGTGAGAAAATCAAAACATTCTTTGCTAAAATAGACATGTCACAAAGACGTGTCCTATTCTAGATACTTACGACCATTAAAAAAAAGTGTTGTTTCTTATATATAAAAAATTTTAAAAAATATGTGTACGTCTTACTAATATCCAGTGAAAAGATTTATATGATTATGAAAAGTTCGATTTTTGCAATCCATTGTGAATGTTATTTATATAGTTAGAGACGAAATTAAGTAATAGCAGAATGAAGATCGCATATAATATATGGTTTAGAAGCTGCCAATTTACAATCAAGTGAGAAGACCAAAGCATTCTCGGTTGAAAATAGATGTGTCTGTTTCCAGATGCTTATATGAAGTTGAAAGATTTGAAATTTTCCCATAGAAGATTAATTAACAACGATTAAGAGATTTATAATTAAAGTATAAATGATCATTATAGAAATTTTTTTAATTAAAAAATTAATGATACGTGAATGTTAATTATATAGTTAGGTACGATATTAAGTAATAGCATAATGATAGCATAATAAAAAGCATGCGCAACAAGTGGTGTAGAAGTGCACAAAATATAATTGAGTGCGAAAATTAAAACATTTGTGGCTGAAATAGCTGTGTCATAAAGACATGTATGTCTCAAGACGCTTATACGAAGTTGAATATATGGTATTTTTCGTAAAAGATTAATTTAAAACGATTAAGAGACTTATGATTAAATATAAATGATATTCTAGGAAAATTTTAAATTAAAATTATCAATGATATGCAGAAGAATATTTTTTCACTATATATAAATAATAATTTAATGTGTCTAATTTTTAATACTTCAATGTTAGTTTATAACCTTATTTTGTGGGATCATACTAAATATATTGTTATTTGTTAATGTTATTTTATATTCTATATATGTGTATGAAGTTTTTTTTTAAGAAAGAACATAATTATTAAAAGTGTTTAGAATATATATATATATATTTTAAATAGTTTGATTTTGAATTTTGGTTGTTTTAATTTTATATGAAAAAACTTATTATTAAATATACAATGAACTTCATTTATTTTTATTGTGTTTTGTATTGAGCTATAAACATTAGTCATGCTATATATATCTAGGTCAAAATAAAATCTGATCATAATATCCTCGATAATTAGATTTTTTTCGTTAAAAATATGATATGGAGTTAAGTTGACTAACGTCATTTCAATTCGAGAAACATTCAAATTAACAAGATTTTTTTTTGCACGAAATCTTCACCATTCTAAATAAAGAGGACAAGTATTTAAAATTCGATAGAAACCATCATATAATTTTAATGAATTGTTGATGAAATTTTTATAAACGTTGTTGATTTTGAAGTTAAGGATTGAGTTTTATTGTTAAAGATTTAATTTTTGTTAATGATATGTATGAATGAGCTTTGTCCTGCAATGACATCGTCTAAATGAAGAAAGATTGAAATTCAAATGTCTGGATTCGCTAAGCTTTGCAACAATAATGGACAATTAATTTTTCTGTCTTGATTTTCGCCTAACTCAACCGGTTGGCCCACGTAGCATGTGATATGATAATTTCTTTCGAAATTTAAATAGTTTATCCATTTATTTAAAAATAGTGAGGATTTTATAAAAAGAGTTCTTGTTTATTTGAACTTTGCTCGAATTGAAACTTATATATATATATTCGTAAGTTTTTTTCTTCAATTTAATAACCTCCTTATTGAATATCAATAAAAAATACTTATTTTTGCATGAAGTCATCATATGAAGCAGAATAAATATAGGAGGAATAATAAAAAATTAATAATTGTCCTATGAATAATGGTTTCATTGTAACAGGTGAATAGATTACAAGAATATTAGATATTTCATGTTCTTCTTTTAAATATTAAAATAATAATAATTCTTTTATTTTTAGAAAATTGAATTTGTTCTTGACTATAAAAAGGAGAAGGGCATGAATACCTGCTTTTGATATCGTAGTTTTACAAATATTTGCTTCATAATTTGTTTTGCAAGTTTTTTTAGTAGCATTTGAAATTTGATAACTTCAGAAACTCTGTGTATGAAAGTGTGGCATTGTCAAAAACTAACCATCAAATGTTTCTGCCTAGTGTTTAGTATGGCTTTATTTATTTATTTTTTTACTGAATTTCATGTAAAAATTGATTAAACGTCCAATCATGTATATCTGAGTTGTTTTATAATAGTAAAAATCTTTATTTTAATAAATAAAATTCATTTCTGTTTAGAAAAGAATTTATGTGAGTCAGACACTAACCCAACTCGATCAATCAGTTGGTTGATCTAACAGATGATTGATATTTAAATAATTGTCTCACTTACGAAATAGTGAACATCCCAAGCAAAAGTTTTTTTGTCTGTTAGAACTTTGCTCAAATCAAAATCATAATATGCCCGCAAGCTTAAAAGTTAGATGACACAAACACCAACCAAGTCGATAAATGATGAAAATTTTGATTGAATTTTAATTAATTAAATGCCCACCTATTCAAAATAGTAAAAAAATTCATATAAATTCTTCTTGCCTGTTTAAACTTCGTCCGGATCAAATATTCATAATTTAAGAACCTTTCTTTTTGGTGCCAATATTTTTTTTTTCATGAACTCATTATCTCATTTAAGATAAATGTATGAGAAAAAGCGAGAATTAATAATTATCATATAAATAATACATTGTTTTAGGTTACAATATTATTAGATCGTCTAGTTTCTTTTAATGAAATTTAAAATGATAATAGATGTTTCATTTTAATAAATATGTTCTGCTGACTGCTATATATACATCAGCCCAACTTGATCAATCAATTGAATAATTTCTATTTTTTTGTTGCACAAATTCAGTATCTAACGTAGAATAATTGATAGTCAATAGTTAATAATTTCTATTTTCATAAAGTTAAATTTTGGATTTTGCAACTAAATATTCACTTCTAATTTGAAAGATAAATTAAAAAAATTGAATGTTATGAATTTTGAAACAGACTCAACCGAAATTAAAAAGATGAATCAAACCGAAATGCTTACCACAAATAAAGAATAGCTAGGCCTCAATTCCCAGATTTAGGGTGTTCTCTATTATAAGCCTACTCAGATTAGAACTAAACTAGCTGATTCTTTTTTGTCGGTCGACTTGCAAGTTCAATGCAAATGCTAACATCTTGATTTCTAGTGGTAATAATCAATGTATGTGTCATCTATTAATACATTGCCAATTAATATTTAATTAAATATTTTTTCTGGCATCATTCCATTTCAAGGACTAACATAAATAGTTTAAACGATGCCACAATTTGTTCGATCGTATAACAACGTGTTACCATATAGTTGTTAAAATAGTAATAGTAGGTATATATATGCATGGGTAATTTGTAGTAAGATATTACGATTTACTACAATTAATTAATTAAGAGATTAGTGTGTCATGGTACGCACGATGCCACTGACCAAATTCAGAAAGATTATGAATGAGATATGACACATCACCAATTTGCTGATAAAATTAGCAGCATGATTAATCAGCTTAAGTTAATAACTCACACATCATTTTGATTGGTCTAATTCTGTTATTGATCTAAAAGTTGAACTGATTCTAATTAAATAAGTAATTTAAATTAATTCATCAGTAATTTTGTTAGAAAATATATACTTTGTTGGTTTTATATGCTTAGATATAACCAGAAGAAAGTGAAAAGTTCTATTTGGTAATTAGAAACACATGTATAAGAAAAGAAACAATTGATGATGTTAGCATACTAGCTCCTTATAAAAGGGGAAAATTTGTTATTTTGGAGACCAAAATTCTCATCTATACCCTTCATTTAACATAAATTACATGAGATTGTCTATTTTTAAAAGAAAAACCATGGACCAGCTCCAATCGTACTATTTCTTTCTGGACAGTATATATGTCTGTATATCATAAATGATATTCATCTACGTTTCTTTATTTTGATTCTCACACTGAAAATAAATATTTGGTTCTATTATGAGAATATAACTACTACTCCCTCTACATACGAAATTGCATGTGCTTGTTCTTTTGGTAAAATCCAAGTATACCCCCTCTTTTTCCTATGCATGAATTATTATTGTCATTAAATTATTTTGTTTTGCTTGCATGTGTATGCTTTATTGTTTACAGATTTGGCAAACTAACGGCTTTAGGGAAAAAGACAATTCAATAGGCTGCCAAAGTCATTCATGTGCATTGCATAGCTAACTCCTAGTTCTAGGCAGCTTCGTAGTCTTACTTATTCAATATCCATCCCTCTGTGAAGTATTCTCCAACACTACAAGAAATCAGATGCTTTGAGGCGATTGTCGCCACCATAAGTCTTTAGTAGCGACTTCAAACTCGTGAAAACTAGTCCATGGGTGAATGTTTCTGTGGCGACTTTATGGCATCGCTTATTTGTGGCGACTATATTTGCGGCAAAAAGTAATCAATGATGCTAAAAAAAAAAAGTCCACAAACTGATTTTCAAGTGTATAGTTGCCGCAAAAACTCTTACTCCTTCAATGGCAGCACTCATCGCCACAATATCACTATGTTTAGTGGCGACTCCTATCGCCGCAAACCTATTACACCTTCAGTGATGGATCACTATGTTTAGTGGCGACTCCTTCAACCTTATGTTTTTCAACTATGCCCAACATTCTAATAGATTTTAATGGATCTAATTTTCTTCAATTATCCAACAAGATTAATAACATCCAATATTATTTAACTAGCACCAAAAATATTTCTCAAATTAGATATTATAAATAATTTTATTACAAAAGAATCCATTTAAATATATACTACACAATGCTTTAATTATTCATGTCATTTACTCGTACAATATAAAGTGCCTTCAAACTCCTTGGTTGATGCCATATGTGACTGTGAAAGACCTTATCCCTGTCATTGAGAAAACACAAGATCACTCTGATAATTCTCATAATCTAATGCTGATGATAAAGAGGAGATCATAGTAACATTGAGTAAAAGATTGCAAAATGCATGTAAAGTTAGCAAAGAACAATTTGACCAAGCAAAATGTATGATAAAATAGAAGTGTATAAATTAGTTCAGTCATATTCTCAAATTCTTGATCAATTTAAGTCATCATTAGAAGTGTACAATGAGCAGAGTCTCAATCAAGATTAAACCTGGATCACTAAGATCCATTACTATGCAACGGTGGTTGATCAAAGCAAAAAATGACCCAAGCTACAATTTAAGAGAACCAAATACACAATTCTTAAATTGTAAAACAAATTTTCTTTTACGGATGACTACAGAAAGAATCTAATAAAAAAAAGGCATATTAGCACCAAGTTGGACTATTGTAAAAACTCATCCCCCATCACCAAGAATATAGTGCAGCTTAATTTGAAATCACAAAAACATCTCAAGGTCTTCACACTGATTGCTGAAGGGTACAGACAACAGACAAAGACAGGTACATATAATTTATTATTAGCATGAACAGAAAAGCTAACCTATGAAACTAGAAACAGACAACCCCACCCAACTATGCCCTAGAAACCATGGAAGGTGATAATAGAAACAACACTTTAAACCATGCATACCTTATTTGTCACTTTCTGATATTACGTCACAAAACAGAACAAGCATGGATCCAGATCAACTAGTCATAGCATCTAAAGAAGAAACAAACAGAATATATAGCTGGAACTCCATTGTCTCCAGCTAAGACTAGTTCTTGAAAATTAGAAATGAGAGAATATCACATTTTATATATTTAAGAAAACACTGAAAGTTAACTGCTTCAAACAATATTTGGTAGGAACTATCCCTTAACAAGGACTGAAGATTTCCTCCTAACACAAAACAAGTACCTTATTTGCAACTTTTATTCAATTTTGTATTAATATCAGTGTTTGAGAGTGTAAACAGGAAAACTGGCCTTGAGAGTTGCATAAGTAAGCAACTCAGTACTTTTCTCAAACATTTTCTTGTCTTCTTCACTCAAATAAAGCCAAGCTTCCGCTCTAGCGACGGGAACATATTCTTGAAAAGGAGAACATCTCTTCTTAGTTTTAATTCTTGGGAGTTACATGGTCTCAACTCACGAGTACCTTAATATAGGCTCATCACTCTGATTAGGAAATTCTTCAACTTGCCATTAGAATCTAGAGTTTCCTTTCACTTAACGTCAATCGGAAGTAAAAGAATAAAACAAAATAAATTAATGGAGAATGGAATACAAGATGAAATGTGTCATCATAATGTCAAATTAATGAATGAGCATTAATGAGTCCGACCAATATTGCTGAACTAGACTCACCTAGCAATCTTCACTATACTCAAACGAAGGAGGCATAAGAATGATGAAGGAAGGGGATGTGGTTGCCTTTCTGGACGAGCAATTAAAATCTCCTCCAGTCCCATCTCTATGCCATGATTGAGCAACCATCAAAGGATCCACCTTAAAGCATGTAAAAGAAAATCTGCAAGTTAGAAGATTTATCTAAGGCATGATAGAACTACTACCAGAATTGCTATACGAAAATCGCACGTTGAAAATAAAATTGAGAGATTAGCACATCGTCTAACTAGTCTATTCCAAATTCTGTTTCTGCAAAACTATACAGTACAAGAAAGATAAATTTTTTTTACCAATCTTTGGTTTCTGCAAGTCTAGCACATCTTTGGTAGCTGAATTACCTCTCCATGGTATCTTGTTATTTACCAAATTCCCAGCTGAAACATTAAGAGATTTTACCCTTAAGAAAATAAGCCCAACAATGGACAAATTTAAAAGAATAAAACTAGAAAGTTACCTATTTTTAGTAGGAAGTTGTGACAGTTAGGTTGCACTGTAAGAAGCAGTATCTAATTTCTTCTTAAGGGAGCACAGTATGCTTTTAATAACAGAAACTTAATTCGAGTGTGTTCTTTATTACCTTGTTGCTAATTCTATGTCTCCTCTAACACGCGATTAGTTTGGATTCTGAGGATGGCATACGCAGATGGTTTTTGACACTTGAATAGGAGATATAACACTTCAATTTAATTTGCTAAAGAAGAAACATATTTAATTAGATGAAGATTATCGTCAAGGGGCAAAGTTATCACCTTCCAGCTACTTATTCTCAATGTTGTGATGGAAGCGATCATCTAGTAAATTCTCAGCAACAACTGTGCGCACCTAAAGAGTAAGCAAATTAGGAAGTAAAGTATTACCACTTAAAAAAAATTAACCTATACAAAACTATAGTACAAAATATATGAGAAAATATGTGTGCCTGCAAACCTTTATCCTTATCAGTAAATGGAATTCTTCTTTTAACCTTCTTTCCATCACTGCTTATAATCTTAACTAAAAAAAATAGAAAAACTGAGTCGATAAGTGTTCTTTAGGAAATTAATTTATCAAAATTAAAGTATATAAAAAATACCAGCTTTGTAGAGGACAGGGGGCATGAGCAAGTGTTTGCTGATTGGTTACGAGCGACTTTGATTTTCTTTATAGCTGAAACAGAGGAAATTGGGACTGCAATAGTACACATAGTCAAAATAATACTAAAAAAAGACCGACCAAAGCCTCCCTTATTCATCTGTCTCAGTAAGGCCAGCAAGTTCATGTCACTAAGTTGATATCCAACCTATAAATATAGTAACCATTAGATTATGGAAACACAATTAAATTTAGAGTTGAGTGAGACCCAAGAACTATTTCTTATCATGGTATCATAAACAAAGATCATTCCGTACTATTACTATTTCACTAATTCTTGCACAATAACTTGCATTCAATGGAATCAAATGGATTTAATGAGATACATATGTTAAAGGACCTGTTATTTAAAATAATAATACCTTTTCATTCATCTGGCGAAAGCAAAGAAATACCCACAAACACAAAAATCATTCCAAAAATAAACGTCGTCGTCCTTAATTCATCAAAGACCTGTGTAAATTCAAAGTACTAGGTTTTTAGCCATGCGAAATCTCAGTTGTCATCCTAGCTACAGCAATCAATCAACTGATTTACAAACGGAGAGCATAGATCTTTCTCCCAACTTTATTCTTAAAAATAAACAGATTGTCAATATACAAGAGCACGTTCCTTGGCATTTGCGAAGTTGTTGTACGACGGCTAGCTCGATGACCTCTGAATGGCTTTCATTCACTAGTGCTCGGGCAGATCTAGGTTAGATTTGAGCAAAAAGATGCCGGAGAAGTAAAATAGCCGATGAATTTGTTGAAATTTTAGGGGGATGTCCAAAGGGATCTTAGAATTGCAAAATCCTTAGGTTTTTAATTAAAATTCAAAATTCTTTAATTTATTTTTTTTAGAAAAAGCGCAAATAACTCTTTTTATGATAAAATTAGTAATGTAACATTGTATATAAAATAATATTTTAAAAAATTAAAAATCTTAAATTATATATAAAATTACAGTAGAATAAGTAGTATTATTATAATATTTAAATAGTAAAAATAAAGGTCACAAATTTCAAACATCTTTATTGTTATAATTAATTTTGATTTATTTTTACTTTTTGTGGCAACTTATTATGTTGCCACAGAATATTGTTTCAAAATATAGGCTCTTTCAAGACGAGTTGGTGTCAAATGGTGAATGAAAGATAGAGGAGCGCACTGTTCTAAGCCAATGAATAGATCTAGTGAAATAGGAGTAAATTAAGGTTATTAGGACAACTTTGAACATGTTCTTTGTGCACATATATTATATAATCATCTGAAAACATAACTCAATACTAGTATACAATAGTCGACTTTAGTTTCTTAAGTAGAGGTTCATTGAAAACAATTTTCTATATCTTTACTACGTATATATGGGTAAGGCTGTGGGCACATCATTCTTCATAAACCCTACTTATTACACCGATTATATTATTATTGCAATACTCATCTTTAAGACTTCTATTTTTGCCATCAAATAAATATGTATTATACAACTATCATATGATTAAAATTTGTAAAAAAGAGAAAAGATTAGGGCTTTCTTTTAGACAACTAATAGCCAGTACATATAATCATTATTAAACACTTGCTATATATATTGAAAATACAACGATGAGGCGGTGATAAATACAATTTATTACGGGTAGGCGGAACTAGCCAAAATAGAGATCCCTTCATAATAGGCCCTTGCATTTCATTTCCAAAATTCACATTACAACATCAAACAGTTGCTGCCCAACTGTTTCTGAAATCTATCTCCAAACAGTACCTAGTATTCTGGTTACAAAGTTGCATCCCAAGACTACTACTAGATACTATACATTTCTAATCTCTCCATCCAAAACACTTGGCACTTTGTAATCCCGGTTCAAGGCTTGGTAAGCATGTTGCTCAGAACCTGTTGCCATTTGTTGTTCTCTCTTCCCCTTATATGAATGTGACAAGCTATTTCCTTGCTCACTACATCTGCTTGGTATTTGTTGTTATGGAATCTGATTAGATTTCTTTGCCTCCATATACTTGCTGATCATGCCAAACATTCAACAAATGATACCAGCTCTACCAGATTTCTTCTTTGCCATTTTGTCAACCCATATCAGCTCTGGTTCCCAGTCTCCAATTCTCTTTTCATCTCCTGTCCAATTCAGTAGTCTTCTCTAAAGATTTTGAGTGGTTGGACACTCAAAGAACAAATGCTCCAGTGTTTCATTTGTTGTACGACAGAATACACATTCCTGGGGCATTGAACACCTGTCGTTTGTAGTCTATCCACAGTTGCTAGTCTTCTCCAAGCTGCAAGCCACAGAATTAATCTATGCCTAGGGTGGATCTGATTCTGCAGTGCAATGCTCTTCTATGTCACTTTTTGGAACTGAGGTGGTAGGCAACTATACATATTTTTTTTGGAAAACTTGTCATTCACTTCCATCTGGTGCAACCTTTCTCTTAAGCTCCCTTGGATATTCTGGAATTCCATGACATATTTCCTTGATTCGATCACCTTTCTGATTACACAGGATGCATTCCCATGTATTGGACATTTTGTATTGTCATTCCTTTCATATAGTAAATTGCTAGCTACTTCATCCACTGACTCTCCTTTTCTGCTGTGATAGCCCACATGTGTTTCACAAAAGCAGCTTTGTTCCAGTCATGCCATCTGCCACTCTTGTTCTACATATTTTCTCCCAAGACACCAATGATTTCCTTGTGCTGAAAACTTTGAATGGTTTACATTCCAAAAACAACAAACTTGATATAAGATAAGAACCTAGCCGACCAACATCTGAGATTTTTTGTTATTCTTTCAACTGCTGACATACATTCTAAAACTATTAATTTCTTTGAGGAGAGTGGAACACCTAAGTACTTAAATGGTAGATTCCCTATTTAGTACCCAACATGTCCAATATTTCCTTCATCATATTCTCATCCACTCATGTCAAGTAAATTTGACTCTTCTCTGTGTTGGTCCGAAGTCCTGAAGCAGCTGAGAATCTAGTAAAGACATCTTGCAACAACCTGCTGAATTTTACTTCAGCTTTAAAGAACATTAACAGGTCATCTGCAAAGTATATATAGGTGGATCCCAGCTTCTTGCACCCGAGATGATACTGAAATTCTCGGTTTAGTTTCAACCGGTCTAACTCCTTTTGGAGGTATTCCATGGCAATCACAAACAAGTAGGGTGACATAGGGTCACCTAGTCCTCCGTAAAGCATCAAAGAGTATGAGACTGAGGTGACACAAGCCATTATCCATCTAATAAATCTCCAAGGAAATCCAAGGTTGGCCAGTACATTCTCCAAGAAACACCACCCTACTGAGTCATAGGCTTTTCTCAAGTCTATCATTCATCACACACCTAGGAGATAACACCTTCTTTGTGTACCACTTCATTAGCTCATGACTGAACAAAATGTTGTCTATGATATTCCTTCCCTCTATAAAAGCAGATTGTGTAGGCTGATTATGTCATTTACCGCCTCTTTCATTCTGTTTGTCAATATCTTTGTGATTATTTTATATATAGTAGTACAACAAGCAATGGGCATGTAGTCCTTTACTTTAGAGGGGGTTAGGACTTGGGGAATCAGAATCACTATAGTACAGCTTACAGCCTCCATCATCTCACTTGCGCTAAAAAATTCCATGATAGCAGCAATATGTCCCCCTTTAAAATGGTCCAGTACCTTTTAAAGAACTGTATAGGAAACCCATCCACTCCTGGCGCTTTATTATGAGGCATAGCCTTTATTACGCCTTCAATCTCTTGTTCAATCACTGGTCTGATCAGTCTATCCTTCTGTGGTGCAGTTAAGCATTTACCATTCTTTATGACCTCAACATTTGGGCATGCAAGAGACCCATCTCTAGTTCCCATCAACTTTCCAAAGAAACCAATAAACTCATCCTCTACAAGCTTAGGATCCTACAATTTCCTATCATTTGCATCATATATTGATGTAATATTGCTTCTACTTACTCTAATCTTAAGTTGCGCATGAAAGTAATTTGTATTGGCATCCCCACTATCTATTCACTGCACCCTTGATTTTTGCTTCATTAACTGCTACTCTACATTGCTCCATTTCCTGATTTCAATCAACCATTTACTTTCCTGCTCAATGAAATCTTCATCCCATTGATTGTTGGTCAGCAACAACTGAACTCTTTCCAGTCCCTGTCCATCTCCACTCAGATTGTGATGGTATAATGTCATGTAACTATTCAAACTCTGCACCCCCTTTTTACCTCCTTCGGCTTTTGCCACAATCTTCCCATATTTGTACCAGTCTTTTGAGTATTCTAAGCCTCCTTCAAGATCCCTCAAAGTCAGGGTGGTTCATCACAGTGTTAAACACTTTGAAAGGTATTGGTTTTAAGAATGCTTTTGGAGCCACATGAATGAGAATGGGAAATTGGTCTGACACTCCTGGCACTAGGTACTCAGCTTCAACATGTCCATACTTATCAAGCCACTCCATATTACCCAAAGCCCAATAAATCTTAAGAGTATAGCCTTTGGTGAGCTTGTTGCTTGTTGTAAAATGTGAAATGACACCCGTTGGGTTTTAAAGCAGTTAATTGAAGATCGTTAATGCAGTCTTGAAATGCTTGTATTTCATTTTGCATTACTGGATTGCCTAATCTATCCTCTGAGGCGAGAGCATTATTGAAGTCTCCCCCTATTATACAGCAACCCTGCACCATCCTCCCTGATACGATCTGGGTCATGGATGAATTCAATAACAATATGAAAGAAAATGAAAAGCAAGGATATATATGGAATTCTATCAAACAAGTGGAAGACTCACCCACAAGTGGAAGACTCATTATTCGATTAAGCGATGAAAACTAACAAGCAATCAAGGTTAAACCACCTTAATTCACTCAACTACTAACAACTAATGTGCCAATACCCTTACTAGTGCATATAAATCCTTGCCATATGTGGAGTAATTTTTTGAGCTCCGTTTATTTTTTTTGCTAAAGTAAGCCAACAACTTACCTTTTTGCATGAGTACTCCACCAATACCCACCCTGGATGCATCACACTCAACTTCAAATGCCTTTTCAAAATTCGGGAGTTGGAGTAATAGAGATGGACTCAACTTATCCTTCAAGATTTGGAAGACCTCTTCTTGTACTTTTCCCCAAATAAATGGGACATCATTCTTGATAAGTCAAGTCAAAGGAGAGGTATGGAGCTAAAGTCTTTCACAAATCATCGGTAGAAGCTACCCATCCCATGAAAGCTCCGAACATCAGAAGCATTAGTGGGGGTTGGCCATGACTTGATGGCTTCCACCTTTTCATCATCAACTTTAACTCCTTGAGAATATACCACAAAACCAAGGAAGACAACTTTATCAACACCAAATGAGCATTTATTGAGATTAGCATAGAGCTTTTCCTTCACCAAGATGTCAAAAACTTGTCTCAAATGAGACACATGTTCCTCAAGTGATTTACTATAAATAAGTATGTCATCAAAATAAACGACAATACACTTGTTGATCAATGGCTTCAAGATATGGTTCATAAGTCACATGAAAGTGCTTGATGCATTGGTTAAGCCAAAGGGCATGACCCTCCACTCATATAGGCCAAATTTAGTCTTGAACGTCGTTTTCCACTCATCACCTAACTTCAATTGGATTTGGTGATAGCTACTCCTCAAGTTAATTTTTGAGAAGACATGTGAGTCATATAGCTCATCCAACATATCATCAAGTCTTAGAATAGGATGTCAATATCTTACCGTAATTTTTTTTACGGCTCTACAATCAACACACATCCTCCAAGTGCCTTATTTCTTTGGTACAAGAATTACCCGTACGACAGAAGGACTCATGGTCTCCTCTATAAGTCCCTTCTTAAGAAGTTCTTCCACTTGTTTTTACAATTCTTTTGTTTCTTCCAAATTGGTTCTATATGCCGGTCGGTTTGGAATTTAAGAAGCCGACACAAAATCAATTTGATGTTCAATTCCCCTCAAAGGTGGTAACCCCTTGGAATCTCTTCCAGAAATAAATATTTGTAACCCTACAAAAGAGAAGAAATGACACTAGGAAAAGTGCTAGTGTCTTGGTTATCATGTAATGAATGCTTGGTATTGATAAGGAACACTAGGAAGTAGTCCTCATCAACTTCCTTGAGGCAATTTTTGGGCTTGGCTATCATGCATTTCTTGTCTTTCAACTTAGCCAAGTCATTTCCCTTTCCTTACTTAGTAGTGGAACCCTTGGAATCACTCTCTTCTCCTCCAATCTTGCCACTCTCCCAAAGTTCTTTCATGATACGATAGTCTTTGCTTAGTTGGTATAGAGTCAGGGCGCAAGCACATGCTTCTTTCCATACATCACAAAAGCGTACTTGTTGGTTCGTCCTTGATGAGTAACATCCCTATCAATTTGCCAAGGCCTTTCCAAAAGTACATAACAAGCCAACATAGGTACCACATCACACAAGATCTCCTTATGATATTTTCCAATGCTAAATTTGATCATAGCTTGTCTAAGGACTTTCATCTTACCACTATCATTGAGCCATTGTAACTTGTATGGGTTGGGATGTTTGGTGGTGGGGAATTGCAATCGCTCCACCGTCGATTGGCTCACTGCATTAGTAAAACTTCCACTATCAGTGATTAGGGAACATACCTTGTCTAAGATTTTACACCTTGCATGGAATAAATTTTCTCTTTGGTCAAGATCCTCCCTAGCAAGTTCCCCCATAATCCGTCTCACCACACAAGAAAGGTTAACATTAACCTTTAATTCATCTTCATTTGGTGTAGTGAAGGGCATTCTCTTCATAAGGCAAGAAAAGTTAACCCTCTCACCAAGGGTGTCCTCATCGTCATCCGTAGCTTCTCTCTCATTTTCACTATTATCTTCCTCTTCTTCTTTTTCTTCATCATACTCACCTTCATCCTTCGTGTGATACCCTCCATAGAATGCAACAATAGTTCTTTTGTTTGGAAACTCACTAGCAATGTGTCCCCT
>JBDJHY010390530.1:0-10503 GCA_039654485.1 Withania somnifera | reverse complement strand
ATACGAAAACATAATAAATCAAACAAAACCTAACTGGCCCCCATGAGACCAGTAGGTACACTCAGTCAAACAGTAGAACAAACCAAACCTAAATCATCCCCTATAGGACCAGTAGTACACTCAGACAATCAAAAGTCCAACTGTCCTCCCGCGTAATCACAGAAGATACAAATAGTACACGAAAGGCATGCGATCCAACTGGGTTAAGAATGAGAAATATAATAAACTCCGTATGCTCCTACGGTACCCAGGCTCATGAAGGTAGGATCCACGTAGACCCAGTTTGTATACTCTTCTAAATTGTATATTCCTCCTTCAGACCCACACCTGCGGCCAGACGGCAGGAACCGTGGGGGACTCGAACTGCGTGCCGATGTCTAAAGCTTCCCAATATCAAATCAGGACTAACAATATACCCAGTATATTTTCACATAGTGGGTTTGGGGAGGGTAGAATATACGCAGTCCATACCACTACTTAAGAGTCAGGTAGAAAGGCTATTTTCGGAAGAGCCTCAACTCAAGACAATAATATACTGACAATGTAAAAATAACATAATATACTGTCAAGAAATAATGAGACGAAAAAATAACAAGATAACAACAAATGTGATGCTATCAACAAATAACAGCACCTTCAAACTATAAGAAGCACCAAACATCCCCAAATTTTGGGGACCAGACACTACACATAAGGTAATATGACTCATAAGCACCAAAACAGACAAATCAAACCTACCTACCAACAAAGACTACCCCCAATTTGCTAACTTTCTACCCTAGTACTCGTTTCCACACCTTCCTATCTAGGGTCCTCAGTAAGCTGTAACTTTTTCAAGTCCTGATATCTCCTCTCTCCAGTATTTTTTCGGTCTACCTTTTCCTCTCTTGAAATTATCCATCATCAACCTGTCACACCTCCGTACTGAGACATACGTATCTCTCCTAAGCACATGTTCGAACCATCTCAGTGTCGCCTCCAACATCTTATGTTCCATTGCACTCACCCCCACCATGTCTCTAATAACCTTATTCCGAATCCTATTGCGTCTAGTAAACTCATACATCCATTGCAACATCCCATCTCTGCCATCTTCAACATCTGAATGTGAGAGTTCTTAACTGGCAACCACTGTACCCCATACAACATAGCTGGTCTAATTGCCACCTTATAAAACTTTTCTTTTAGTTTAAGAGAAATTTTTTCATCGCACAAAACTCCAGATGCGAGTCTCCAAATCAGGACTAAAATTAGTGATAATATTTGAATCTGAGACTCGGGCCCAACAAAGTAGCTCAATTTCGATACTATCCTATATCAAGCACCGGGACCCCTGCGAGGATAAGTTAAATGATAGTTGTTGAGTCTCTGATCGGGTCTAAATCAATCCTGTTTTATTTACAAAAGCGTATTATGAATTTATATCGAAAATCAAGTTTATACGTAGAATGTCCAATGCATGCTTGAATATCTCAATTCAGCCAAAGACGGATTAGAATAATCATTTTAGAACTGACAATTGTCTATCCAGAGCTCAGAGAATAATTTACATTGCTACAACTACTCAACCTATTCTATCTAGGGTTTAATGTACAATTTTATACTAAAACAGGATGACATACAAGATTCCATATGCACCGATATACTTAATAAAAGAATTATGGAGTAAAAGGAAAAATGATTAACGAAATAGAAACCAAAAAACCAAAAATGATATACTCTATGTAGGCTTGGTCTAAAAGAAGGAAAGTTGTTAACTACCTGAAGGCCGGTGAAAACAATGTAAAAGCGGTGTCGAAGCACGAAATCCCTGAAAAACTTCGAAAAAAGCCCAAAACTATCAAAATGGTATTCGATGCGTCAATACGAGTAAAATAAGATCCATATTGTCATATAAATGCTAGGCCAAAATCTGGGATCAAAAGCCCGAAATAGAAAAGAAAAATCACCAGGTGGAAGCTTTCAGCTCAAGGAACGCATGGTTTAAAGTTGAGCTAAAATGGGCTACAAATTAGCCCTCAAATCAGCTAGACAACTTATAATTAGAAGGAAAATAATTTCAAGAATTAAATGCGGAAAGGAGCCGGAGAACTCACTATGAAGAGAAAAACACCTCCAACCAATATCACAAGCTTGCCCAGAAATTTTCCCATGAAAACCCTCAAATTCTCACCTCTCACAACGTAAAAAAATGGAGAAAATTCATGCAAACACTTGTCTAAAATTTGTGGGAACTGGTTTATATACGCCTGCCCGGTATTCATCGCGATTACCCTGCCGGACGCGAAAGCGGAGAACAATATTGCACTGAACCATTGCGATTGCGGCCAACCCAACGGGATCATGTTGAAGGCCGTTTTGGTTGGGGTCCAGAGCCCAATTACTGTACGCGATCGCATCCTCTCCTTGGAAATCGTAGACACCAATCACCCCTAACCCTTTGCGATCATGGCCAAAGCTCCACGCACGCGAAAAGTAACTTTCAGGCACCAAATGACAGCTGCAACAGTTGAAATCCGAGTCCAAAATTCGCCCAATGAACCCTTGGAACGGGTTCAGAATCCGATGTAAACACACCAGACATGCTACTAGCTTGGAAACGACATTCTGTACTCAATTGAATCAAAGAAATGACCATCCAAGGTCTTTTTGCGGAAATGCTGACCAAGGTCAACTCTAGCCTAAATTAGGCCAAAAGCAAATTGGACTTTCAAAACGAGCCTAGTTGCCTCAGGAAGCGAAACAACTGCCCAACTAACCTAAATTCGATGTTCCAGAGCTGATGGAATCGTCAGAATTCGAATTTGAAAGTTGACCAGAGTCAAACTTCTAACTCATATTGAGCTGTTATATTGTTTAACAGCATAAAACGCAACTGAAAGCCCCAAAACTCGAATCAAGAGTCCTTCTAGACCAAAATTAACGTTTCGAAGCTGGTGTGACTGTCGGAATTCTATTCCGAGCACGTCTTCAAGGAAATTACTCTCAAGTTGCCAAATTCTAAAGTTAAAACTCTAAATAGGGAAATTGAGATAAAACACAATAGAACTGCTAGGGCACCGAACTACCGGTCCCAACAAGTCATAAATGACTTGGGGCATCTATAGAAAAGTTATAAGCACAGAAAATACGCAAAAACACAGAAATAATTGAGAGAGTCATTACAATTTCATGGTTCTTAGAGAAGACATGGGAAAAAGAGGAATATCCCCACATTTAGGTGAAATTGAATTGTCACTCGTGGAGATATACTGATATTGAAGTAATAAAAAATGTAGAACAAAGATTTTGACTGAATAGTTGTAAATATGGGATTCTGAGCAGTTTTATCCAAAGAAATATCTCAGAAAATAAATATTACTAAATATAATTATGAGAAGACAAAATTAACAAAGTCTCGTGCTAATTTTCCCCAAGTCAAAGTTATGTAATTTATGTTATGAATAAGTGTTCTTTCGTTTTGGATAGCATGATGCGTACTTGAATTGGAAAAAGCTAAAAGAGAAGAAGTACTAGACGAAGTATTTCAAGTTGACTGTATTTGTGAAGAGATATTTCTTCTAGTTTAGTTGTTGTAGAAGAGATGTTAGTCAACAAAACTCAGAAAATTACGTTAGAGTTAGGAAAGATGGTGGTCTATCTCTCAGTATACTGGGAGGTATTGTGCAAATGACACTTCATTCATTTCTTTCTTTCTTTCTTTCTTGTCCTATATCTTCTCTTTCTATTTTTTCCTACTTTTGATTTTGAAAGGTAGTTAGTTGGTTTGAGGAAAGCTGCTCTTACAGCTAAACGTCACCACTGTGGTGGCCACTGTGATGGTCACAAGCTCTTACTAGAAGGATCAGAACACACAACAGCCACTGTGATGGTCACAAGCTCTTACTAGAAGGATCAGAACACACAACAGCAGCTAGACTTAAGTTACGGTACGCATGATCTCATTGCAGATCTTGACCACTGATGCGCATCTCAATAAGTAGGCAATTGAGGTTGCTCCTGCTATACTCCAAGGGCCATGAGCGGGAATAGTTAAACGGGAAGGAGATAATAACAGAATAATTGTGTGCATTGGTGGACCTAATACTTGTGGTTCAGCCCTTCTTTGGACCCCAAGCATAGCGTGAACTTTAGTTCATCGGCTACCCTTTTAATAGCTGGAAGGCATGAGTGAGATAATTGACAATTGATGTAGGATCTTTGCTATTCTACTTTGAATTTGGCTTACTTTATGCATGCAGTACCTCGGACCAGAAGGAAAAGTGTGATTCAATGATCACCAATGATAATGCACCTACCAAAAAAAAAAAAAGATCACAAATAATAATGCAAATCTTCTCCAATTTCTTGATACTAGAGTCATTTACTAAAGGTGTGTTCTTTATTGCAAAAATCTCTTTTTCTTCATCAACATATTTATCTGTTGTATCTGTCGTGTAGTCTCATCAACAATTTATTTGTCAGTATGGACTGTGTTGAGTCAGGAAAGAGTCCACTCTTGATTCTTAGCCTCTAGCTGGTTGATTTGACATGATATCAGTAAGGTGTTCCTTGGTGATTTATGCCACCTTTTTTTCCTGCAATCTTGCTTTTGTTAGTGTCTTTAGTATTATTGCTATTTGTGATTTTTAAGCTCATTATCACTAATAGATCTCCGAACATGTCAAATGCTTGTTCCTTGTTTAAATCCTTTTATGTGACCAGAGGTGCAAATTGATAATCACTAGAATCAAGTGATTTTGAACAATAAAAAAGGTTAAAACCACCAAGAGGGAGCACAAACCTCAGCATGATGTTTAAAATGACTGTCCATAAAATGTAACCATTTGTATGTAATATAAACACAGAAGTGCATCTAAGGTCGCCACTGTTAATAACATTTGGATCTTTATACGTACTTCAATGATTGAACGTTACATTTTTTTGTCAAAGGCATCAAGGGATTGCCAAAGATAAGTATAGTTTCCCATAATTTAAATGGTTAGCTGTATGATTTATTGCAAACAAGGTGGGTTGAATTATCACTATGTTTTATCAATATCTTTGATCATTTGCTTCTCCTTGCATGGAATTAATTCTTGGTGCCTTGCTTTAGGTTCCATCGGTTGCTAGAATTTGACCAAGGGAAACGCAGTTGTCGCAGGCGCCTGGCTGGCCATAACGAGCGTCGCAGAAAGCCACCACCTAGATCTCTTTTGTCTACTCGCTATGGAAGTCTCTCATCATCAAGTTTTGGTAAGAGTCCTTCCATTTACCATTCCTTGCATTAAGACTTAATAAAGCTTAAAACATTTATTTGCTTTGCTACCTTATGCCGACTGGGGTTATGTAATCGACACCGGTAGAAAACAATAGCAGATCTGGTTGCTTTCTGGTAGACTTTACTGCATACCCGAACCTCGCTGAAGGTACATGGCTAAATACTAGAACATTTGAGCGAGGATGGAATAATCAAACCACTGTGTCAGGGAAGTTTCTACAATCTCCTTGGCTGAAGAGTTCTGAGAATTCTACATCCGACCTTATGCTGCAAGGTTCAGCTGGTAGGGCCAGTTATTCTGGTCCTGGTATTCCTTCAGGAAACTGCTTCCCTGGAGTCTCAGATTCCAGTGGTGCTCTCTCTCTTCTGTCAAATGAGTCCTGGGGCTCAAGAAACCAACCCTCTAGCCTTGGGGTTGATAGCTTGGACACGGATGGCGGATCTAATATTCAACCATCAGGTTCCCATGCTGCTCATATCAATCACTACCCAGACTCTCAATGGGGATTTAAAGGAAATGAAGGTAGTAGCAGTTCACATAACATGCCTCCTAATCTGGGATTAGGTCAAATATCTCACCATGCTTTTAATCAGTACTCAGCTGGGATTGGAATGACACAGCACAGTGGAAAACAATTCATGGAACTGGAGCAGTCAAAAGGTTATGATTCTTCTGTTCAGAATGTGAACTGGACACTTTGAGAATCATCTCCATCATATCTGTTGTCCATGGTTGTAGGAAGACTTTTGGTCAATAAAATGGTATCATTTGTAAGGCTGTCTGTAAACTAATGGCACTTTTGTGCGACCGTACTCCGAAGCTTGCTAAAACATGAGTCCATGTGTGTTTCTTTATGGATTGTGTGTGCGGTTAATGTCTTGTTGCTACCGTTTACTTAGCATTTCCTTTTAATGGAGTATTGTTTTTGTACCATTTTCCCTTTCTTGATGTACACATTGAGGACAATATCCATCCTCCGCAGTTTAGGTGGACCCAAAAGGTGGTTTTTTTATGTCTTCTTAAGGCTTCTCCACTGTCGCTTTTCGCCTACCAGATGGGAGTCCGACACCAAAGTCCCTTTTCAACACAATGTACCAAAATGAACACACCTAGACGAACTGTTTAATTGTTTGTCTCCTATTATCTCCCTTTATTAAATGTACACGCCCATACATATGCGGTTCCAAAGATTTTGCGGTTTTAGGTAATGAAGTTCCATTTTATTTAACAAAAGCTCTTTCCTTTTTCTATTTTACCCCCTTTTTGTGTGTGGGGTTGGGGGGAGGGGAGGGGAAGAGAATTTTTTTTCTGGTTTAGCTATATGGTGTTTGACATCCGCTAGCTTGATTAATTCAGATTGGAGAATTTCTAGAAATAGTAAATTTAGACCTTTAATTAGAGGATTCATAGCAACAGTTTGCTATTTAGCGAAAATAGCAACGGATTTATGTATTTCTCCAAAAGGTAAGCTGTTTAAATATATATATATATTATCTTTTTCAGCTGTTTAAAAACATATATATTGTCTAGATATAAAAGGTAAATTGTCTAAATACATATACATTATTTAAATATAAAAGGTAAATGTTGAAGATATTATTGATAAATATTTGTAACTGTTGCTATGAATTGTAAACATGAAGTTAAGAATGTCATTCCCAATAATTTTTTCATTCAGATTCGCACTGCAAAGAGTTCATTTAAGTGGAAAACAATGCCTACTAGAAATTTCTTTCATTTACATAACTTAAATCCACACCATCTAACAGTCGAAATCAATTGATCCGTCTAATTCAAATCTACACGTCGCAGGCTCATTTGATGAGGAATTCTTTGAGGGTCTTTAGTTGATATTGTGTAAAGCTTCTGATAGTTGGATGACACTTGGCAAATGGAATTATTTAAGTTTTATGTGATCAAATGTTTTGGTGAGGTTAAAAAAATAAGAGTACAACAAACAACTACAACATACTCAATGTAATTTTACAGTGAGGCTTGAGGAGAGCAGAGTATACGCAAATCTTACTCTCACCTCATGGAAATAGAACGATTATTTTCGAAAGATCTCCAACTCAAATATTGCATATTAGAACAAGTTAAAAAGACAAAAGAAGTACAACAAAAAAATGAGGTAAAAATTTACGAATACCTAATATATAGCGAATTTTAAATACCATACAATTAAACCAGGAAAAAAAATCTCTTTCTCTAAAAGGAAAAAAGGTTGCAAAAAGAACGATAGATATTTTTGCCTATGTGCAAATGCAGCATCGTCTGTTTATGGTCGTTGCAATGAGTGGCACTTGAAAGGAAAAAAAAATAGAAAAAGAAAAAAACTTTATTTTAATAAAATGACACTTGATTACTAACATTCTTTTTCTGCTCAAAGAAGGCTTCAGTTGGCAAAGTTCAAACAAGTGTATGACAACCCAGCCTTTATTCACTGGCACTTTGTCTAGTTTAATTTTATATTAACTATTCTTTTATTAAAAAATTATGGAAATGGGATTCACCTGTTTTTGGGCGAACCCCTTAAAAATATTATATTTTTTAAAATTATTTAGTGAATGAACGTCAATGGAGTCACAACAGTATGCCAATTTTTGGGTGAACTATTCCTTTTGCTATATGTTTTTAGAATATCCATTTTGGTTTATTTTGCTGAAAAATTATCCTTTGTGGTGTCGGCCTCTACCAGGTAGTCTTTGCTAGTAGTGTTATCCTTTCACGAGTTATGAGGTTTTGTTGTATTTTTTTAAGGCATTGATTAGAAAATCTGAAGATAAAAATATAATATGTTTTTATTATTCATGAGCCACGTGGATGACTTTATTTCTACCAAGAAGTCGACGATGTTAAAAGTCAAATTATTGTATGCATTAATGAAAGGTTGGAACCTCTTGAAAAGGCCAATTTTATTATTACAAGTCGGCTATGAGAGCCATTGCCTTACTGTGGCATTAGCAAACCTTGACTAATCTATTATTTATAGTATGAGTCAAATACCGAGTATTTATACTCGAGTTGCGCATACTCTTTTCATTTTTATTTCATGCATCACTAGTTAATTTTTAATAGCCCCATCCTGGTATGAGTCCAGGATCACCCAATTGCTGAGGAATAGACAAGATAGCGTTCATAATGCGTACCCTCCTTATGGTACATTACAAACACTATCAACATATTTAAAAATAGTTTTACGTCCGAGTGTATACCTTGGGCATGACCGGCACTTGATACCATTGTTGACCCAAGCAAGGCACTTGACATAAACATGAGCATTTAACTATCATAGATTTACATAAATTCTTAGGTAGTAAACCATCTTTCAAAGACACTAAGTTTTTCAGTAGAAAATAGTAAGAAGATTTATATTCCATAACTTTAGACAACATAAAAATCAAATATTTAAAAATACCATAGTTTGACATCTACACTGTTTATGAAGCCTCGGAGACATAAAAAAATCTTCTCGGGAGAAGCCCCCTAATACTTTAAATAGCTAGAAATGAACTAATAAAAATCAAGACTAAGCCGCAAGGATCAAGGGAGGTCCACCAATGGATGAAGTGATGAATTTAGTGGTGCGCTTGACATGAACTTGTGTGCCTGAATCTGCATCATAAAATGATGCAGCATCAAATGGAGACCGTACATGAAATGTATAATATGTAATAAAGCTCAAACAAAACAACATAACTTCTAATTACAAGTAAAGTTGAGATTGTATACAATGCAACATGGACCACTTTATAAGCCTTACAGTCAAGTACCAAAAGCATAATGTTTGAAAATAGTTGGATTCTTTTGTTAGGGAGTTTCTTATAATCGACATAACGATATGTGAATGCATGATAACCAATCAGTGCCCAATTAGGAGTTTTCCTATAACTTTCCAGGGTATAAGGCGTAACAGGACATGAGAATCCATAATAACCCCGCTTAGGAGCACATAAAGAAGTCGCCCAAATCAATTGTATAATCATAACCTACCTAGAGACCTAGTTTTGGGGAATATTTTATATAACCAATACTATTCTCAGTGTTAAATAGTCCTCTAAAAAATAGATTACTTGCTAATGCTATAATATTTTGTCATAAACTAAAAATCATTTTGTTAAGCTTATGACTTAAAATCATATGTATTTCATACTGAATTTCATAAGGTAAGTTGCAAGCATTTTCATGACAGAATTTTCAATAAGCATGAGATAAGTTCATAAACCCTGATGTGGATTTGTAAACATGAGGGTCAATTTCATAAGACAGGAGGACTATAATGATAAGAATGGTTTCAAAATCATAAAGCATGTTCATGAACTTAGAAAAATTTATAATATAAAATAAAGTCGCAACCCTGGTTTAATTCTCTAAACGTGAGTGGGTGTACTTTATAGGTTTCAATATACATTTGGAAAGGAATCATGGTCAATGTTCATCAAAAGTTCAAGGAACCAAGTCTTGAAAATGAGACTCAAAACCCTAACTTGAATCATAGAAAAAATTTACTAACCAACGTAACTCATAGGGAAAGGACTGTATTTCCCATACTAAGATTAAATTTACCTACCTTAATTTCTCCAAAATACTTGATGAAGAATTCTAACTTTAAAGAAGAACACCAAAAAATTAGTTCTTGAAATCTTGAAAGGAGTTTTCTTGAAAGTCCTAAGATTATGGTGTGAAATTTTGTTAAGAATTTGTATTTAGATGTTAGAAATACTTGAAAATACTTAGAGGGGAGGGACATAACTTGGTGTTAAAGGATAAGGAGAGGAGAGAAAACCAATTTATGTCTTAAAGAAAGAGAGAAGAATGAAAAATTTAAGAGAAAATGACTAAAAAATAAATTTCTTTGGGCCCATATACGGTGGGAAAGGTAGTGAACATTTCGTGAAAATAGAACAAAATTTAAAATAAGAATGTCAAAAGTTTTGGGATGAAATGCAGAAGAAATTGAGGCACACATATTGCAAAATGTTCCTGCATTTTGCGAAATGCGGCCTCAGATTGCTAGATTTTACTCTGCTGCAACCTTTTTAGTAAAAAGATTGCATCTTTTTAGTAAAATTATCATAACCTTTTACTACAACCTCAGATTGACAAAAAATTTATTTCATTGGAAACTAGACTCATTGAACTTTAATTTGATAGAGTCACATAACCCTCAAATTATGATAGATATGATCCTTTGAAATTTACACATATATGAACTTATACAAAAACTTTATTAATGGAGAAA
>JBDJHY010390422.1:0-18249 GCA_039654485.1 Withania somnifera | reverse complement strand
ACACCAAAATACCATTCAAGCTCCAACATAGGCCTTAAACTTAACTAAATCCACAAATGATGATATATTGCAAACAAAAACTCTGAAACAAAAAATTAAAGTCAATCTTTACTTTATTTGGTATTCCGAAGCTAACAAAACTGTTGAAATTTAATTTCAAATTCATCTTGAAGAAAAGTTGACTTTTGTCAACAAGTACTTAGTTTAGGCTCTAACAGGAAATTTAAGATATTTCTTAACCAAGCCGCCAAGGAACCGAACTACCGGTCCCATCATGTCACATATGACTTAGGGAAACTACTGAATGCTCTAGAATGCAAATCGTCGCATATTTTTTATAAATGATCATGAGGGTCATTACAACATCCACTTCCAAAAGGACTTTCATCCCCGAAAGTCAAGTAAAACATGAAATAAATAGGTAGAGAAAGTACTTTAATGTCTCAAACAACTGTTGTCTGCTTCTGCATCTCACTCTTGATCTCCCAAGTAGCTTCCTCAACCAGAGAGTGCCTCCATTATACCCTAACCATTGGAATCTCCCTAGACTTCTACATCCTAACATCCATAGCTAAAATTTTCACAAGCTCTTTAACAAAGGAAAACTTTTCATCTAGTTGTACTAAATCCTCTCGAATGATATATGAATCATTAAGAATATATTTCCACAACATTGAAACACAAAACAACGCATGAATGACTGAAAGCATTGGAGGTCAGGCCAACTTGTAGGAAACATCACGAACTCTCTCTAATAGCTCATATGGTCTAATATACCTTGGACTAAGCTTTCCACGCTTACTGAACCTCATCACACCGAGCATAGGAAATACCAGCAGAAACACTCTATCACTAACTCCAAACTCTAAAGCACGAAGCTTATGATCAGTGTGTCTCTTCTACCTACTCTATGATTCCCTCAATCTATCTTAAATCAATTTAACCTGATCAAGCAAATCACACAACTATGAAATCTGGACTCTGTCCTCAAAATCATCAAACCAACTAATAGGCTATCTACACCACCTACCCTACAATGCATCAAATGGTGCCATCTTAATATTAGAGTGATAACTATTATTTTAAGCAAACTCAGCCAATGGTAGGTGCTGATCCAAGAATGATCAAAGTCTATTACATAAGACCTCAACATATCCTATAACACCGAATAGTCCACTAGAACTGATTGTCAGTCTGCGGATGAAATGCCATACTCAAATGAACCTCGGTACCAATGTCTCGCTAAATAGTCCTCTAGAACTACAATGTGAACTAGATGCCTCTATCCAAAATGATAGATACAAGAATATCATACAATTTAACCACCTCAAATATGTAGATTTGAGCCAAACACTCACTCTTATAGGAGTAGGAATGAGTAGGAATGAAGTGAGTTGACTTAGTCAAACTATCAACAATAACCCAAATAGTATCAAAACCTTTGCTTGTCCAAGGAAAACCAAAACAATGTCCATAGTCACACTCTTCCACTTCCAAGATGGATAGGGAGTCTGCATAAAAGCACCCAATCGTTGATGCTCATACTTAACTTATTGATAGTTCAATCACTTAGAAATATACTCAATAATATCCCTCTTCATCCAAATACACCAATATAGCTATTGCAAATCATGGTACATCTTGGCTACACCAGGATGAATAGAATATCCTCACGCAAGATCAACTACAGCAAGTCACCGAACTGAGGTACATAATGCGACCATTAAACCAACGCGTAACATCTTAATCAATAGAAGCCCTATCGGCCTCTTCAACTAATACCTAATTATGAAAAGCAGCCAAATACTTATCCTCAAATTGCCACTACCGGATCTGATCTATCAACGAACATTTAGCCTCAACACATGCTAACACTTATTTGGGGAGTGACAGATCAAGTCTAACCAACTAACTAGCAAACGATTAAACCTCCACTGCCAATGGCCTCTCGAAAACTGTTTGGCTACTAGCCTACCCATACTTACTGCTTTTCGTCTTAAGGCATCCGCCACAACATTTACCCTGTTTGGATGATAAAGAATTGAAATGTCATAGTCCTTCAGTAACTCAATACACCGTTGCTTTCTGTAGTTCAACTCCTTTAGATTCATAATGTATTGAAGAATAAGCGATGGTCTGTAAAGATCTTACACTGGACTCCATATAAATAATATCTATAGATCTTAAGCGCAAACACTACTATTACTAACTCCTAGTCATGAGTGAGGGTAGTTATGCTCATGGACCATTAGCTACCTAGAAGCATATGCAATTACTCAACCCTACTAAATTAAACACAATCCAAATCAACACTAGAATGATCACAATACATGAAGAATCCCTAACCCTCCACTGACAAGGTCAATATTGGCGCTGAAGTCAAAAGTCCTCGAGCTTTGAAAAGCTCAACTCACAATCATCAGACCACTGAAAGGAAATATTCTCCCTAGTCAATTTAGTCAAAGGAGCTGTAATTGACGAGAATCCTTCAAAAAGCATCGATAATATCCAGCCAACCCAACAAAACTTTGAATCTCAAAATTAGAAGTTGACCTTAGCAAATCACACACCACCTAAATCTTTAATGGATCAACTTTAATTCCATCCTTGGACATTACATGTCCCAAAAATGCAAAGGACTCCAACTAAAACTCACACTTTGAGAACTTGGCATTGTTTAACCCTATTTCTGCGTACTCTTATGTATCTGTGTAATTTGCACCCCATATGGGTTTTAAGTATGAGTCTATACCTTTGCCTCTAAGTGTGTTTACTCCTGTAGGTGACCCATAGCTATGGATTGGATTTGCTAAGCTTGTGTAGTGACTATACTGGGAGTAGCATACTCGGGATGATCTTATGGCTCTAGATAATTTTAATTTTGATGTAATTTTAGACATGGATTATTTATCCCCTTATGTGGTCCTGGATTCCTTTTCCAAGACCATGACCTTATGTATGCCCAATGTTCCTCCGGTGGTGTGGCAAGGTCCTATTAGCCACTCCCCATTGCTAGTTATATCCAGTATGCAAGCTAGTAGATTCTTAGCCAGGGTTGTACAACTTACTTAGATTATGTCTGTGATGTTAGTGTTTATCCTTCTTCCACTACGTATGTAACTGTTGTTAGTGATTTTCATATATTTTTTCCATGATGAATTGCCTGGCCTCCCATTCAAGAGTGTTATCGTGCGTGGCACTAAGACCATTTCTATTACACCTTATCATATGGTTCAAGTAGAGCTCCAGAACCTCAGGTCCATCTTCTAGATCCAATTGACAGAGGCATTATCCATCCTATTGGTTCACCATGGGGTGGTCTAGTGTTATTTATGAAAAAAAAAGACAAGACTATGTGTATGTGTATTGATACAAGCAGTTAAATAAGATTACCATTAAGAATAAGTATCTTTTAATGCAAATTGATGACCTTTTTTATTAGTTTTAGGGTGCTGTAGTGCTCTGGAATATTTGAGGTCGGGTTATCACCAGTTGAGGATTTACAATATGGACATTCCAAAGATTGCTTTTGGGACCCAGTATGGGCACTATGAGTTCCTGTATGCCGTTTGACTAACTAATTCTCCAACTGCATTTATGGATCTTATGACTAGATTTTTCAGAAATGTACCTGGATTCTTTTGTAATTGTGTTTATTAATGACATCATAGTTACTCTTGGAGTTATGAGAAACACGAGGAGCATTTGAGAGTTTTACTCTAGACTTTAAGGCTGAGAAGCTTTATGCGATGTTCTTTAAACGTGAATTCTTTTTAGACTCTATTGAATTATTGGGGCATGTTGTATGTTTAGTTGGTATCAATATAGATCCAAAAAAGTTTTCTGTCATTCATTATTGGCCTCAACCCACTACTTCCTTAGAGATCAGTAGTTTGTTGGTTTAGATAGTTATTACAGATAATTTATACATAGTTTTTCATCTATATCATCACCTATGACTATATTAAGCTAGAAGGATGTTCCTTTTTAATGGCCTGAGGATTGTGAGTTCGGTTTTTGAAGGCTCAAGAAGTTGCTAACTTCAGCACCAATATTGTTACTTCCAGTTGAGGGTTAGTTGTATACAATTTATACTGAAACATCTAATATTGGTTTGGTGTGTGCACTAATGCAACAGGGTAGATTTATTGCATATTATTTATGTAAGTTGAAGGTTCCTAAGCATAAATAGCCCACCTATTAATTGGAGTTAGCGGTGGTAGTTTTCACGCTCAAGATCTGGAGACATTACCTCTATGGAGTTCATTGTGAAATCATTACCAACCACCCCAGTTACAGTATATATTAATCTAGAGGGAGCTAAATATTAAATAGAGGAGATGGATTGATCTCCTGAAGGACTATGACATTAGCATTTTGTCCCATCCAAGAAGAGCAAATGTGTGATTGGACGCCTTAATATAACAGGCTATTAGTATGGGAAATTTCGCTTTTATCTCAGCTTTATAGGGGTTGTTAGCCTTGCATATTTAGTCTTTGGCTATCCTTTTGTTTCTATTGGACCTATAAAATCGGAGCAAAGTCCTTGCACATTCTATAAGTAGACCTACTCTATTTTATCAGATCCCATAGTGATAGTACTAGGAAAGATCATTTGTTCATATTTGAGAGTTAGTTATGAGGGATGATTATAGTGGTGCATCATCAGACTCTGCCGGTGTATTATTGATTGGAAGCCATTTTTGTGTCCCAAGGGTGGACCATTTAATTCATACCATTATTCGTGAGGCCCATTGTACCAGATACTGCATAGATTCGAGCATCACAAAGGTGTGCAGATATTTAAGACAACACTATTAGTGGCATTGTCTGAGATCTTATGTAACCATATTCTTCTCCTTATGCTTGAACTTCCATCAGGTAGAGTTTAAGCACTGTACACCAGGTGGCATGCTACAACGACTCCTTACTATTGAGTGGAAGTGGGAATGGGTTATTATGGATTTTGTTTCTCGACCTCCTTGTACTTCTAGGTGTCATGATTGTATAAGGGTCATCATGGGTAGATTTACTAAATCCTCTCACTTTCTACCAACTTTAACTTATTAAGGTGTCGAGACACTTTTTTTCTTGTATGTTAGGGAATTGTTAATATGCATGGGGTGCCAGTTTCTATCATACTAGACATTGGTATGCAGTTTGTTTTGTGGTTTTAGAGGAATGTGCAACATGAGATGAGTACAAAGTTAGCTCTTATTACATTTTACCCAGAGAAAGACGGAAAGACTGAGCGTACTATTCAGGTACTCCCGAATATTATTTAGGATTGTATTTTTTATTCGATGGTATCTAGGATCAGTATTTGTCATTACAATAGTTATTTTATAATAACAACTACCATTCCAGCATTGAGATTGCACCATTCAAGGCTTTATATGGCAGGCATTGCGAATCGCCAATTGGATTAACAATAGTGTCGAGATCTTGCCTCAGACTTCTGATTTGATTCAAGATTCCAGAGAGAGAGAGTTTGAATTATTAGATTACAGATAACAAATGTTGACAAAAGAGATATGCAGGGCATAGACTTCTGCCTCTGGAATTTAGTTTTTGAGACAAGGTATTTTTGTAGGTTTCTCCTATGAAGGGCATTAATATATTTGGTTGGAGGGGAAATCTTAGACTAAGAAGTATCAGACCAAATGGGATTATAGGTTAGGTTAGCAAGGTTTCCTACAGATTATACCTACCTTCAGAGTTTGACTTTGTTCATCCGGTGTTTCAGATCTTTATGTTTCATTGTCATGTCCTAGATACCATCCAAGTACTTCATTCTGAGTTGGTTCAGCTAGACAAAAAGATGAATTATGTCAAACATCCTTAGGCTATTATTGACAGAGATGTGGGGGATCTTAGGACCAGAAATATTCCAATTATGAGAGTTTTTTAGACCCATAGCCCAGTCGAGGAGACTACCTGGGAGATAGATAGGGACATGTGACTCTAGTACTTGTACTTTTTTAACTCTCCAGGTACTTCTTTTATTCTTAACTTTCACGGAAGAAAGTTCCTTTAGTCGTGGATATTTTAATGACCCTCGAGGTCATTTGTGTTTTCATGATTCTTCCATATTCAGAGCATTCTTTTAATTTCCCTGAGTTATTTATGACTTTTTGGGACCAATAGTTCAATTCTATGGTAGTTTTATAGCTTGTCTCCTTTATATTTTAGCTTGTTCAAGCATTAATCAGCTTATGTGACCTCAAATCTCATATTCATTGGTTGAGTTGAGTCTAGAATGCCGATTACTTAAAGATTTCATATATGGAATGTCGAAATTGGACTCTTTTTCTATCCTGAGCCTCAATTTGAATAGGAAGCATCACAATAGCGTGGGTGGTGACTGTAATCGTGAAGGCCATCCACATAACCTATTTCGATCGCGATATTGCTTGACTTGGCAGCATTACATAATTCCTTTCCTCTTGAATTTCAATGGAAATTTCATCATTCTCTCTGCATTTTTTCTTACATATAAACACTAATTAGTATCAACTAGGGCTCCTAATTATAATTGTAATCCATAGAAACTCATTATGATAATTCTATGATCAAATCTACTAGGTAATTTCTTGGTTTTTCTTTAGTTATAAAGCTTCCTATATCATATAAACTCTCCTGGCTTGTTTCTTCTTTTTCAATTGTTAGTTTGAGCCCTATTTTGTACCATATGATGTATGAGCTATGCTCTACGTGTTGGTATAAATATTTTATTTTTCTTATCTACTATGTTTGAAGGACCCGCTTTTAGTTTGAATTTCACCTCACTATTTATATAGAAATATGGGTCTTGTTTTATTCCTCTTGACTCATGGATTATATTTCTCTAGATTTGTGCATTGCTGAGCTCATTCCTGATTCTTTACTTCTTGCAGTGCAACTTTGGGTGTTTTTCCATTGCCAGGGAGGCTACTATATACTTCTTCAGACCGGCTATTATTGTAGTATATGTATGGTAAAGTGCCAAATAGGGTTAAGATTACTAGTTGGAGCCATGCTATTCTTATTCTTCTAGCCTATGGCCTACTTAGATGGCTTGTAGCTTAGTTACCTACCCTAGGGCTACGTTGTCATACCTACGTGTCTAACACCAACTCTGGAACACAGAATGGTTGGGGGAGGTGTATAACTTTTGGTTCATAAATGCTGACTCTTGAATGTCATAAGGTCGAGGAGAGGATTATACTAGTAGTTAGATCTTAGTATACCATGGTTTAGGCTAGTGGATTTATAGGTGATCAACGTAGCTGATTTTTTGTGTTCTACCTGAGGTACAAAATATTATTATAACACATGTAGTCATTTGGCTATAGATACACGGATACTGATTTGCTGGATAGTTAGAAGTAATGTGTGATGATATTTCATCCTAGCCTAATGCGAGCCTTGGAGTGAATTATATTAAACTGAGCTATGATACCTCCATGTTTTCCTTTATATGGGTATGCACTTATCCCTTAAGGAGCACCCTTTGGGTAGTTGTGACATCTTTTGTGTGATTACTCCTGGCTCAGGACCGAAGTTAGGTTAGGAAAGGGTGTACCTTGTGACTAGGGCTTGGCAATTATTCTATGGATTCTAGTTAGTAGTCGTATACTAGTTTAACCTATTGATTGATTTTGTGTTGTGAGCATGAATTAATAGTTCTAAAATATAACTTGGTTTTGACATATTAATAACCCAAAATTGATTTCTTATACATTATATGTATCCACGAATGTTATAGAAGTATGGAAATATTTTCTCGCACTATCTGCTCTGTTTTCTCATCGACACTCTAATTTTTGGGTATTGCCTATATGGAAAAAGAAGGAACTTTCTAGAGTTCTGATTTTCCTATTTGGCTTGACTTGAGTTCCACTAAGATATGATATATGAGTTGAGCCCAAATTTTGGTACGTCTGTTCCTGATTACAATGACATTGGTTGGCTATTCATGAGAATTTTGTACGCGGAATTAGATCCCTCCACGGACATTCTGACCTGGGATGCTATGCCTGGGTATGTTGCATGTCCTTGGGAGGGGTATACCAGAGTTTAAGGGTTATGTTATAGGAAATACTCTGTGCGTCCCTTCGCTGTGAGATTATAAAATAGGGAGGGTGCATACAGGCCCTATTTACTTTTCAGCACCCCCTTGCATTGCATCACTATGTTCTTTGATGCACTTTTCGGGGCTTAAGGAGAATGTCCTTTCGGGTTACATATGTGCTGACGTGTTGATTTTATCTAGGCTTTGTCGATATTCATCCGTGTTGTTGATTAGTTTTTTTTCTTTAGTTCAGTTGTTACATTCCTTGTATTCCCCTTTCTCTTATTGGTCCTTCCTTGTGCTGGTAATGTTGGAACTCCAGATACGTTTCACGTTCAGTCATGATTTTATTTTGGCCTAGTTCTTGTGTGTTATAACCTAATAGTTGACGTTCCTTAATACTTTTTAGATGATATTGCACACACTAGTAACTTTTCCTTCACCGTACATATTATTTATTACTGCAGTCACCCATTTTCCATTGTTCATTATGTATGATTAACCTATTTGATTAGGATCTCCCTTTACATTGCTTATACTTACTTTTTCCCGGTCGTCCTATTATGCATGTTGGATACCCGAAATTTTTGGTAATCATGCTATACTTCTGCATATTTTTATGTAAAGATCATAGAACGAGTCAGCAGAGTGGATGCGATTGTGCGAGATAGTTGGTGCCGTTCTAGCAACTGTTTTGTGTAGTTTTACCCTATTGTGGGATGTATTTTGTACTACTTTGTACATAGATTCTCAACATCTATGATACTAGCATGTGGGGAAGTTACTTTCTATTTGTATTTTTATTCCCTCTTCTCATTTAGTACTTGATATTGACCCGTCTCTACTTACTCAGGTCTAGTATTAGGCTCCTCTGTAGGTGGAAAGTAGACACCATCACAACTCGATTTTCTTGTCTTGACATGATAAATAATTAAAAATTAAGTGACTGGAGTTCACTTGGTTATATTATAGAGAGATATATCATGTATTTTTCTTACTTGTTGATTTAAGATTGATGAGGTGACTTACTTAAGACTGAAATTTTTTTATGTACTTCATATGTTTTGATTAACTTATTTACTTGTTATTTGTAAATTTTATGCTTATTTCTAATTTGGATCGACCCATATGATTCTTACAATAGCGTGTATTTTTGTACTAATTCTATCTATGCTCATATTTTTTTTAATTACAAAAGGTGTTCTAGATGTTGAGACTCGACCTCGCATCTATCTAGTCAATAGATTTCCTATTCAATTATGAGCTTTAGATTTTATAGGTTTCCAAAGATCTAATTGAAGTCTCCATGTATTTATTTACAAGCTTGGACATTTTATTTTTTTTACTTCTTTTATTTTTTATGTTTTAAAGTCCTTGAGATGACTTTCAGATTTTGGGATTGATGTAATAGATTGGTATTGGGGTTCTTTGATTTTTAATTGTAATTATGTGAAAGTTTCAAATGTCAACTTGTTATGATGAGTCTCGTTAAGTGAATAAATGTGATTTTTCATTGGTTCTCCTACCTGGAGTTTTTGTGGGTTCCATTTAAAGCCTATTTAAGTAATGACACTCTTATATACTAGCTTTAGGTTGGTTGATCTCATCATAGAAGGACATGTATAGTAGAGTCTTGTGGTACCGTATGGGGATGCCTATACCTTTCTTCGAGAGGCTACATGGCATTAGGAAAACTCAACATTTTTTCTTTCATGATATTACTTGATTGTAATTTGTATCTTTTGATATGAATTGGTATCGAACCTCCTTAATTATGTTCTTGTAAATGGTTAGAATTTTGTAAAAGAAAGTAGCATAAAGGTACCTAAACCTGTTGGTGGGCATGTAGCTTGATGTAGAAGATCAACAAGAGTCCAAGGTGGAGGCCATTTCCGGTCACCCTCCAGGGGTAGAGGCTGGGCCATAGGAAAATTTAGAGAGAGAGAGAGAGAGAGTAGTGACCCCTTCTTCATCAATGTATGAAACCAGTGATGCTATTAGAGTAGATATTAATCTGCTATATGGAGAGATGGTGCCACCCCCTATTGTAAGTAGAATTTATTCATCAAGTGTTTACTTATTTGAGTGGGTATTCAAGCCCATGTATAGCTCTACATATATCAGTAATTCTAGAAGTAAATTGCTAGGGACTGTCGCATGTTGCTACCGTGGTTCCCCATATATATGGGGCCTCAGAGACAAGTACTTTTCCTAGACATGTAACAGGACTGGCAATGACCGATTTTCATCATGATTTAATTATGATGTTTTAGAAGATAAAGCTTTCTATGTTTAGTGATATTAAGCCAGAGAACGCCTATGAGTTCATAATAGACAACCTTGAGTACTTCCACACATTGGGCATTATGGAATGACACAGGGTAGGATTATTATATTCTAGTTACAGGGTGATGGTGAAGTACGGTGGAAGGTATATGTTGTGTACAACTACTATTTTTCCTCTTTCATATATTCAAATTTACTCATTCTTTCTAGATAAATATGTCTCATGGACGTTCAGGGATGGGAAGAGATGAGTTTATCAAAATCGAGCAAGAGTTTTTACATTTGTGGCATGTGAGGCCAAATTACATTCTTTGTCTAGATATGCATCTTAGGTGACAAAAAATAAAAATGAATTTCTTCTTTGTGAATGGTTTGAATATCAAGTTGTACATTGACCCCTAGATGGATTCTTATAGAAAATCATTTAAAAACTTTTTTTAATTCGTGAAAAGATTTATTGGATGACTGATAATGTTTAAATGATACTTCTAACACAAGCAGACGTTATCAAGATAAAATTTCCCAACGAGTGTTGAGGTCACACATTCGAGCAGTGAATAAATCTATGTTCACTAAAGAGTGTAGTAGCTCAATAATTTTATGCATACTGAATACTTACAAAAATTAAAATGGGGGATTTTATCTAAAACTAGGAGTTTTCTAAATTAATTGATAACACAGAGAATTCTTTGCAATCTAAGCAACGCAAAGAATTCAAGTGAGTTAAGATAACTTAGGGGTGTGAAATAAAAAGGTTCAAACTGTTGTATGCATTATTAGGTTTTATCAAAGCTCCTAAAAGGATGAATAATCTAGGTTAAAGCCTAGGTGAATTGATATATCTATCACTCATGATTAGTGTTTAATCAAACCCCTCAACATGATGAAAATCCACCCAAATCAGCCTAATACTTAATTTTAGGAACCCTATTTCTAAAAATACCCACAGATGGGTTAGACCCAAAATTAATGTCACTAATTATTTCTCAAGAGAAAGCCCATTTTCATGGAAACCAAGTTAGCCAAGCATGAACTTAAGTTTGCAATCTTAAGTAACAAACAAAACATGGAACAACTAGTGAAATCATGCTACAACAATTATCCAAACGCCATAAATAATCACACCTATAATTAAGAGATTAGCCAAGTATAGCAAGATTACCAATAATAGAATAATCAAATCAAATAATATCTGTTTCTTGGAACAAGCTTTTCTTACTCAGTATTGTTATAGAAAGTAAAAAATATTAACTTCAATAGGTTGTAAAGTTCAAAAACTAAATTTATACACTTTTCAAATTGGGGAAAAGATCAATTGAAAATACGACCTACAGGACAAAAAATGAGTACAATCAGGTTTACTGGTGGTCTTCCAAGTTGCTTCTTTGGTTGCCAAATTGAGGTATTCTTGGAGACTATTAGCAGCGATAAGGGGTACCACCATAGGATATGGCGGTCCACCACTTCAGGACCTCTGACTGCCGAATCTTCGAGTGAGTTACTTAGTTTTATTCTAATATTTGTGGTACCAACTAGGGTTTGTCGGTCTACCATGGGGCTTGTTTGTTAGTGTTGTGACCACACCCTTGATTTTCTTTTAAAACACCTGTACTTTTTGGTCATTTTCCCCCGTTTTGCTTCTTTAACACCTCTTATCATAGATGTGACTTGAAACCTAAAATGTTAGCCAAATAAACATTAAAGCAAATGAAATATCATTGAAGACATGTTTTTACCTACCTTTCTCAGTGTTAATAAGTGGAAGATTTATAACTCATCAACACCCCCAACTTAAATCTTTGCTCGTCCTCGAGTAAATAAAGAAAATGATGATATACATAGCCTAAAAGAAGGTACTTACTAGCTAGTCTTGCTCATGCCTTATTTGAAACACTTTTTCTCTCGAAAGATGAAAAGAATTGGACCATGTTCACAACCTTTCACTTAATTCATACATCCCAAGCTTCTATCGTCACTGGACATTATCGCCCATGAATATGCTCAAGACAATAATAAAATTCAGTTATTGTACATAAGAAATTGAAAATGCCTTCATGCCAAAAAAATTCCCATTACTCAATATATCATAAAAAATAAGGGGAATACATAGAACTCACTCTCTGACAAATACAATCAAATACATAAATACAATACCATAGGCTTACCAATATTATCCAGTACGCACACCAGTTCAGAAATGCATAGACATCCCAAAGGAATTTCCTTAGCTTTTAATGTACGCCATGCGTAAGGTAGGATAGAATTTGGGAATTAGTAACTCACACACTTGAAAGAACTATGGGAAACTTTGCTTAAAATTTCTTAGCCAACTTATTATTAGGAAATTTTTTCCATGGATCGTACCTTGTCAAACAAATCTAGTGTCCCTTTAAATCTTCTTCTTACTTACTAATTACAAATCATTTATTCATCGTTGACATGCTACACTATAATACTTTTGAGTTTCTTTTCTAATTTCCCCCTTTTCTTATAAGGAAAACCTCAACATTCTATAAAGAAGGAAACTTTGATACCTTTGACCCCTCGAAAATGTCCACTTTGGCTAGGACAAAACTTTTTTTGTACGTCCCAAACTTAGATGTTTGGCCTAAGTTGCATCGATTTTTCATCTGAGTAGCCTAATATGGATTTTGTTTTCAAAGCAAAGGGTATTACAAGAAATAGTCATAGTTTGTAATGTACTTCCCAAGAAATAAGGTCTAAGCTTCAAATAAGGAGAAGCTAGATCACTCATCTCACTATTTGGTAGGATAGACACTGTCAGTTCAAGTCTTTCACTCACTAGATAGCCCAAGGTCATTAATCCAACCACTGCATACTCATTGCTTGTAAAATACCATTAAAGAAATTTATGGATGGAGGTCATGAAATGGAATCAATTGAAAAGCCTCACCACTTATGTTAGTCAATCGACTCTCAATGCAAAAATTTCAATTCTTTAAATGATGTACCACATTCTTTCATACATCATAGAAAACGAACACCCAATCAATGAAAGATGCGAATGACCATGCATTGAGTGCTTAATTGAATTCACATGGCAAGCCTTATTTAAGAAAAACTATGGAAACATTTTTAAGAATATTAGTTAATTAAACCTTGAGTGCAACAAAACCATCCCTCATTAAGTATAACTAAGAAAATGTACCACTCAAGGATATACTTTGTTTATATTGCCGACCTACCATTCTGTCTTATTTGAGAAGATTCAAATAGAATCATAAAATTTAAGAAATACTAAGAAAAACAAGAAAAAAGAAAAACTACTGCTAGCACATACACCAACTTAAACAAATATATATATATATATATATATTAACTAGGAGAGTATCTAAAGATTATTAGAACAAATAAAAGTAAAAGGAAGAAGAATATCAACATACAGACCTAAAATATAATCAAACTAATAGTACCCTCTTCCCAGCTAAAGATATGTATTTTCCTCAATGTAATAGGACTATGGAAGGTAGAAGAGGCTCTTTGAGATGTATAGGAATAAGGTGGAGGTGAAGCATCAATGCTCCTTCCTCTGAAGGTGTTGTGGACTAATTGAACATCTCAATGCCATCCCTATATATGCAACGTCCTAGCATCAAGGTGTCAACCATAGACCTAGTAAGTCCCTCTTCTAAGAACTGATCATTCGAGTCCTAAAGTGCAATACAGACAATTGTCTGCTCCTTTGTTTTACCACCCCAACCTTTGCAACATATGAATAACTTTTGTGAACATTGTGAGCCTTTAACTCTGATGATGGACACAATAAAAGTCTATCATATTGGTAAAATTTAACCTATCCAAGTCTTCGCCTAAAGCTGCAATAGTAGCTTTCACCTCCAATTCCTTGATAAAAATAGCATTGCTCCCAAAAATCCACTATGCTCTAAAAAGTCTATAACATTCTTTCTTTGATAAATTAATATTCTCGCCTTTGATCTTGATACTCCAATACTGTCTATCATCTTCTACCAATCAACCTAAGAGATAACCCCAACGTGGGATCTCTAACTCTCTATATGAGATATCCTAAAATCATGCAACTTGGTGCCATATCTCTGCACTGTCAGTATAAAGACCTTTACCTCCTTTCTATGAAGCTTCATAATAGCCTCAACTTGTGCAGTAACAAACATGTATAACTATGACTCCAACAGAATAGATTGTTTCTTTGCTATATGGGATATCTGGCATATCCGAAAGATTATAGCTTTAGTGAGATGCAATATCCAACTAGACGTTATGATGTTGTAGTAGGTGGTATGGGTAATGAGGAAGCCTAGGGTGGTGGGGCCTAACTAGTTGTGGCCTAAGTGCCATATATGTACTGGTAGGGAGTGGAGCTGAAGGACCACTGTGGACCTCTGAAGTAGTAGACGAAATTGCTGAAGTAAGTAAAGGAGAACATGATAGAAGAACAACGTCCTCCTAAACAGGGCCCATCTCACAGCCTAAAATATCCACATCAACCTCGAGATTATCTCTAACATATGCAGGCTTTTTAGGAAATGCAGGTTGGGGTCCATGATCCTCTCTATACTCGACATCAATCCTCATCACATCAATAATGCACCCAACTTTAAACATTATATCAACACACTCTCTCTCTTGGGGAATCATGCTGTACGACATAACTTAGAAATCAAACAAGGGAATCCTTGGGACTCTCACTCTGCATTAGATCACGTAGGAATCTTAGACTAAATAATCAAGGCCATATTTATCAAATCCTTTACAATGATACAGCACAACATAACTGCTTTTTGGTAGTGTAGAACTAATTCATTTTTCAAAGGGGAAAGGTTGGCACTAACAATGCTCAACCAATATTTGGAAGGGATGTGAGTATTCATTTTTTAATTTGAAATCCCGCCTCTATCCATGGTGGAGATCCATCACTTAATAATGAGGAAAACCATCCTCTCGTGCTATCTAAATTGTCAATCAACCTCTCATTCAGGTAGTGATAAACCTTATAAATTATCCCCAAAGTATCATTTATTTCCTCTAACCCACATGAGATATCAAACCCTATTACCTTCACAATACTCAGGTGACTTTTGCCCTTTGGAAGGTGTGCCTTTTTAGAGGCTTTGTCAAACTCATGTACCAATAAAAGAATGAACATAGGAAATGAACTTGTTTATTTCTCAAAGCCTTGAATTTTTATGACATTAAGAACTAAGGGTACCTATCTTTTATACCTTTTAATGATCACATTTTTTCTTCTTCTATAATTGTTTTGTACCTAGGAATTTGAATCAATTTATCATGTGAATGACCTTTGTGAGAGGTTGTTCCTCTTTGTTTCATTTCTTTGATTCCACCTCTTTAGTTGGTAGAAGTGCATGCACAGTAGTAGAAACACCCTTATTGTCATCTCCTTCATTGAATTCCAACAAACTAAATGGAAATGAAGAGGAGGACCCAGCATATGAAAGGACAATGGGCTTATCAACCAATTTAATCATTCTTTTTCTTCTTTGGGATTAGACCTAAAACTTGAATCACAAGTTACGGTGAAGTTTGGAGATTAGTATCTTCCTGTGGTGGTCTACCAAGCTTATCGGTGGTCGCTCACCATGGAAAAAAGATGAAATTTAACATATTTTTTTACTAAATTTCCTATACTTTTATACGATGCCACAAGTTTTGAGAAATTATCATGACTCCATCAATAAATCAAAAGTGAAGTTTACCTTTAAGAATGTATCACTCAATCTATCATTAGTAAATGCAATTTTTTAGTTTAAATTTCATGAAAAACACATTACAAAAAAGTACCCCTAAGTTAAAATCAACCCCAAATGTCATTAGACTTTTAATACTCAATAATCACAATACAAATGATTCCACACAAATAGGTTTACCAATTTCATGTAAAGATTAAGATTTCAATAAAAAAGAATTTAACCCAATAACTACACACATAATTAGGAAAGAAAATCAACCATGACACATATTTCACAATTTAAACCCTAGGATCATGAGAATTCTACAAGATGGACCCCTACTAATATTCATGAAACAAATAATAATGTACATTGGGTAGTGTAAACTACTTAGAAAACTTAAATATTAAAAACCAAATCATATTTCAACGAAAGAATGATGTTTCTAGGGTAAATATACTAACATTCAATGTCAATTACTCATATGATTGTAATGACCCTCATGGTCATTTATGATAAATATGTAATGTTTTGTATTCTAGAGTATTTCAATAGTTTCTAAAGTCATTTATGACTTGTTGGGACTGACAGTTCGGATCACTAGTTACTTAGTCGAGAAATATCTCAAATTTACTATTTTAGAGCCTAAAACTAAGTACTCATTGACCAAAGTCAACTTTCCATCAAAATGATCTTTAAATTTAATTTTGATAGTTCCATTAGCTCTGGAATACCAAACAAAGTCCATATTGACCTTAAGTTTGTGTTTTGGAGGTTACGTTTGGAAGTTATGCGAAATTATGGATTTTAGTTAAGTTTATGGCCTAAAGTCGAGCTTGAGTGGTAATTCGATGTTTGGAGTGTCAAATAGGAATTCTGATGCTTCCAGCAGCTTTGAAAATATGATTTTAGGCTAAGGGAGGTATTCGTATAATTTTAGGGCTTGTCATTGCATTATCCAGGTGTTGGTGGAGAAATACACTTTTGGCTGCATTTGGTTTGAGGGGTCATTTTACATAAACGACCTCGGATTTCAGTTTCCTTGATTCTGTCAAGTCTGAAATGTAATTTCCAAACTGTTTACATATTTGGAATATCAAAATTGGACTTTATTTGATCCCCGAATTTGGAAAATTCCAGTTAGGATCTGTAACTGGTGCAGAATTTCGTCTGCGCGATCATAACCCAGAGGCGTAATCACGATGAACCAATTTTTTCCTCTATTCTATCATGTCAAAAATCACGCGATAGGAATGGCTCTGAATAAAAAAATTTCTTCCCGATCGTGGAACTCCCCTCTCCATGCAATCACGATAGGTAATTAATTTCATGTAGCACGATTGTAGTAGTGGGGCGAAATCGCAGTGAAGCATGAATGGCAACAAAAGTCCTGCAGCTACCCTATTTCATATTATTTCAACCAAAAACATAATTCCTTAAGTTATAGAGTGACAAATACTTCTCCAAACACCATTCAAAGACCCAATAAATTCGTCTTAACTTTCTTTACCTCTTCTTCTTCTTCTTCTTCCTTATTTTCTCAAATTCCTCCATTAATGGCCTAAAGCATAAAGTTGGCGAAATCATCCCATAACTCGATTATTTTGCATAATTTTTTCATAAATTGGTTATACATTACTCGTAAGATTATTAATTCATCAAAATTCCAACGTTATAAACATGAAGATTGAACCTTTAACCCCTTTTGGGTCAAATCTGTCCGAGTTGATTTGAAGCCCTTCCCGCGTTTGCATTGTTCTCAAATTAGGAGCACGAGTTCGTGGAAGCGTTAAGAACCCCGTGGTGAAGTTTGTTTACAGTTTTGACAAGCAGGCCCTGCAAGCCTATTTTAGGCCCAATTTTTGGCCAGTTTTGAATTAATGATAAATTAAACCGTCATAATTGTATTAACATATAGAATTTATTAACACAAGTTTTAGATTATTCAGAGATTATTTGATATCAATCAGAGCAATGTTTATGAGATTGTAGCGCTTTGTCGTCGGACGACAGGCTCCGTGGGGATATCTCTGGGCTTATAGCTTTAATAACTACACTAAATAGCATCCTATGGTTGGGTAGCTAGGTTGTATAGCATCCCTGCATGTTCTTTCGTCCATTATATATTGATAGTGATATTTTGGCACCCGAGTGATATGGGGCCCGAGACTTAGCATTTGATTAGAGATACCTGTGCAAGGCATAGGCAGTGGATAATTC
>JBDJHY010390318.1:0-18249 GCA_039654485.1 Withania somnifera | reverse complement strand
AATTAACAAATACCATATGAAATCTATGAGCTCAATCTTTTCTTCTTGAAATAATTGTATTAAATTGTCCTAGTTTTTTCATCTTCTCCTTTGTGATTGCCTCTCTTCCTCTCCACAAGTGTTCTTCCTTTTATATTAAGCCTCCAAGATGCTTCTTAAGGGTTTCTGACTTTATTGGTAAAAGACTATTTTACCCTTAATTAAGTCCAATTAAAATAAGCCTAGCCGCTATGGATTTAGTTGGATCACGATGTGATCCCTATCGTGATCAGTGCATTTTTGCTGGAAATCTTTATTTTCTTCTTGGCTTGCCTTTTCTTCACTTGTTTTCTTCCATCTGCTCATATTTTCCTGAAAAGATGCTAATCACACTGATTAGTAGTATTCCCTCATATTCAATACAAAAACATCATGTATTATGCAATTATTCTCAAATCAAAGTTAATTAGTACAAGTTATGTGGCTTTCCGGTAGGTAAATCTACATGTGATCAATGATCCATTGCTAAAATCATTACTTTACCCTAGACAATCGAACAGTCCAAGCTGTTGAACCCAAGACCTAGGATACCTTTCATTATATTTCTATTGTGACATTCTGTGTAACGATACACCGAACATTATTACACCAACAAAAATTTCCCCTAGCGGATGATATGAAAGGACCATTCCTAAATATCAAAACACAATTTTTTGCTTCCAAAATTCCAAACCACAAGTAAAGTGAATTTTCTCATGGTCCTCTCAAGATATCGGAGGTGTCAACATGACTCTATTCATTTCCCTTCTTCACACCAAACTAGGGTTACTCAATAATTAACATACTAAACTGATAGGGCTCTATTTTCCTAGTTGCAGTTTAAAAGAGAATTGAAACAAAAGTGGTCTTTAATCTTCTAAAAGTTACCACAACACACTAAAATACCACTCTTTAATGAGATAAGCTTGTGAATGAGGACAAAGTGAAGGAAAACCTGCTACTATATCCCATTAGTAACCAAACATTCTTTCTAAATGCTGAAACGACAACTCCTGATGAATCCCACAATCTTATGTGATGTCAATGACAATTGGATACCTACTAGTAGAGGTGATAAAAAAAACCCACACAAAGCTTGAATCAGGGTTAAGACAAAATCCAGAGACACAAAAACTATCCATAATAACTTATTAACAACCAAGATTCGTATTAGGGATATTCTTTATTCCATACACCAAAAGAAAATTACAACAACTGAACTACTTTTTGAAGCACATAAACACCCTAAAGCTAGTGTAATCATTAATCAATGCAAGATCCATAAACCCCACTCTATTAGTGATCCGACACAACTTCAACACTAACATATCAAATCTAATATACTTAGAAGAATCAAGATGACTCGGTCACTACCCCCTATGAGATCATATCGTAGGGTCGGTTTATTTGATTTACCACTAAGAAACCACCCATAAAGTATTAATATAACTAAAAACCAATGGCAGTCTGTCTATCACATCAAATGATGGTATGGATATACCAACACAAATATAAAAGTCAAACTACAGTCAAATGATAACGAGGTAAGTTAATGCGATACTGAACACTGAGAGGAACAACCAATACCACTAGTATTTCACTATTACCATAAAACAAAAAATCCACCAAACAAGATAAAAATGACACACCCCAAAGTCACCCCTAGACGTAACATGCTAGTTGAGGGTCATAAGTGACCCTGAGCTAACCCTTGGATCATGCATACACTATAAGTCATGGTTAAATTACGAAAGCTTTAATATTATAGGCTAATTATAAGAAATAAATGACTTAAAAATATAGAAATAAAATCATGGTCCAGATAGTCAAAATACTAAAATAAAATACGAACTGAGCTAAGTCTATGTCTAAAATCCTCTACGATAAGTATCTGAAGAGTTGTAGGGGCAGAACTTAGAAAACTCTAAATAGACTGGAACTAAGTAGCATGAAAGTATGAAACTGGAAATGTATATATGTCTCTGGATGATGGAGACTCACTAAGCTACCAATAGAAATCAAAGCTACCAAACGTCTAATAGATGGATTACTTCTACTGTACGCAGGATTCTGCATGGTAAAACATGCAACATAAATACTGTTGCACTAATAATTACATGTGTAATAATAATAACATACATATTACACATGATTCAATAAGAAGGTAAATACAAGCTAATGAGTTTAAAGCATATACGTGTTATGAAAACTCTATGATAGTACTAAAAAAACTATGAAGGCTAGAAATGCTAAGATACCTTAAACTGAAGTCAACTGTAATATCATAGAAATGGGAGCATCATAAATAATGAGTCAGTTAACTATAAGAATACCCAAATACACATGAAGTAAAGTTTACCATTTTTAAATGTAAAACAAACATAAACCTTTTATAACCGACATACTTCATTTGAGCGCCTGACATCGAACATTTAACCCCATGCTGGTGAGTTCTATTATACTTTGACAAAGGCATAACATATACATGTATATGAATTAATCGATCTTAAAGGCCATTTGGTGTAACCACTTAGGTATCATAAATTTAATCTATGCTGGAAAATAGATGGGGGAATTAATCCTCTAGATCCTAAAACTCCTACCAAATAAACACATATCTAATTTAGGCTCATAGTAGTTTGCAAACTCATAAAGATATAGAACTTTCTTGTTCATGAATATATTGCCATGATTTCATGATATTTATTATTGTTCTTGATCAAATATTTTCAAGTCTTGAATACTTGAATTATATTCGATCATCTTGTAAATTTTTTGACATATAAATACGCATACACTAAAATAGCTTGAGTAAAGTAAATCATGAGGGTTATTATTAAATTTCAAGCTTAGTTCAAGACAATTATGTTTATGTTCATGGAAATCATGGAAAAAACTTATTAGTCATGATAAATTATAAAAAAAAAAAATCAAATATCACAATTTGTAGACTTGAATAAAAATTAAAGTTCTTGGAATTGTCACGACCCAAACACGTATCTTGATGGCGCCTATAACCCACCTATAGACGAGCCTGTCCCTACAAACCAGAGAGATAAGCAATGGGCCATACCAAATCTCAGCTACCAACAATAATCACAAATAACAAATAAGGAAGACAAAAGTCATATATATAAAATAACCCCACCCAAAACCTTGTGTTAATGACATATGGAACTACATATCAGAACATACAATAGAAAATATACAACACATACAAGCTCCTACATATACAAACTAGGACATAGCCCGCTGGGGAAAAAATAGAGCAGAAAACAACTAGAAGAATACATGATTAGCCTGTACGCCATAAGCTCACCATAGCCTCTGAGTAACAACAATCTAGTCCACATGATCACGATGTCTCTGATGACCCACACCGGTATCTGTACCAAAAAAATAGTAAGAAGTTTAGTATGATTACAACAAAAATAGGTACCTAGTAGGCATCATAGGTATACATGGCTAAATAAAGTACAACAAGTAAAGGTGAGGAAAGTAAAACAGGTCATAAGAGTAAGTAAATAAGAATAGAGACTAACTATGTAGCTAAAGTCAACAGCAGGTAAAAGTATATAACTAAGCACAATGGACTTAACTTACATATTCTAATCAAGTAGGTCTATGTACTTCTGTCCCACAGAGTAACCATCTACCGCAAAGCCTCGAGAACGCCAAACACAAAAAGCATACTTGGGCTCCAATTGAGCATAAGAACAAGGTAATGGATAATGAATATGGTAATTAAGCTAGCAAAATGTAAGTAAAGAGAAGATATAAAGCAATCTTCCCATCATACCACTAGGTACAAGAGAAAATAAAACAAACATAACCTACCTAACGCCTCATCCCAATGGTAGGTACAAACAGAGCATTCGAGGACCAAATGTGACTTCCCCCATAAGCCCAAAGGCACAAGAAATGCGAAGAGATGAATGAAAGAGGGAAGAAGAAAATCATAACAACAACATGTATCAACCTATCCAGGTAGGTACCATCTCTAAACAATAATTCTCACCTAAAACATGGGAGGTCCCACACTCGAAATACAAGTCTCAACGATGCATGTGAGGTCCCACCTCCAACATAATAGTTCACGGCTAACACGCGAGGTTCCACCTCTAATATAAAAATCATAAATCACCAAGGAAGGTCCCATATCCATACCATACCACCATGATACATATAGATAAGAAGGCCTAAGTCCGATCTTATATTATAAAAATAGCTCCGTACCGTGTTATGGTCATGGAAATTTAGTCATAGAAAGATCTTTCTAGTTATGATTAGTTTAGAAAATACCATTTTTGTATCATTAAGCCTTTACCATCCCACAACAACATCATTCCCACCTGGTAACCTCAGTATGAGCTAACATTGCAATAAATGCTCGTAGAATAATACCACATAGATAAAAAGCTCTTGGTATTATATAACATTGACTAAAAGCTACCAACTAAGAAGACATTTCTTCTAAGACCATAAGACATCTCAACATAGGCTCTAAGGTTCAAGAAGGCTACCAGTAAGCCCGGAATTATTAGTGTACAACCCAAAGCCCACTAGGCTTATTCACGGGACCCCAAAACTAGTAGAAATAGAAGAACACTAATAGAGAAAAGATACCGGCCTACAACCATCCCAACAACTATACATCACCAAATAAATACTCTACACAAGACAATGTAAGAGACAAGTAAGCCTAGCCTACTTGGATGCTAACGTATATCCTCATAAAGCATGATGAAACAGTTCAAAGCTCTGTAAATTACCGAAACAGCTCGAAACTATCAAAATAGTAATACGGGGGTCAAGAGGTGAAGAATGATACCCATTTTTCCAAGTGTAATTATGGTAAAAAATTGGGCCTAAAAAGGGGCCCATATGCCTCGTAGCCGAAAATTAAAACTAAAAGTACCAAGAGGTAGGCCTCAACTTAGGTAACTCGTGGTTCAAATTTGAGATAAAATAGATCCCAAATAGGTCTCCACCTATCCATATAAAAAGTATGAAATGAAGGAAATATTTCAAGAATTAAACATGAGAAAACCGAGGAAATTACACACCTAGAGAATTAAAGCTGGAAAATGGCATATATATACAGTCACAAGGCCTGCGATTGCAGCCCTAAAGGATATCACCCTAGCGATCGTGGAAAGGCAGTGCGATCGTGAAGCAGAACCTCCCTGTGCTATGTAATAGTGTCAAGGACCACACAATTTGCCCCACGAGATCCCATAACATTTTGATCGTGTACACCACCCATGCAATCGTGATAAATAAAAATCCAACCTTTCAAGATGGTGACCAAAGCTAGGCAATCATACTGAAGGCACTGGGCCTGTATTTTGATAGCGAAAAACCTAATTTTAGTAGTTACAAAAACATTAACGAGGTACTTAGAGTAGGATCAGACACAAATTTTATAAAACAAATATGTAAACTGCATGAAAATGATATTTCAAAATCAAAATTGATGAAATTTCCATATGAGGTCTTTTAAAAAAAAAAGACCACTGTACCAAACTTAACCAAAACCAACAACATTTTAACTTTCCACATAAGCCTCTAAAATAAGTGGGAGATTTCAAGAAGTATGATATTTCAGAGCTAATGGATGAATCAAAATTCTGATCTGGCATTCTGATCACCAAAAGCCATCCAGGCTCCAAACTAAACTTTAGATGTACTGAATTTCCCCAAAATAGCTCAAACTCAAATAGAAAACCTCAAAACTTAAACTAAAGGTCCAACTAGACCAAAGTTGGTATTTTTGAGCTAAAAGAACTACAAAATATGATTTCAGGATCATTTTCTAGGAATTCACTCTTAGGTTCCACTATTTTAAGGTTAGACCTTTAAAATAGGGAAAGTAAGATAAAATGGAATAGAACTGTTAGGGCAACAAACTACCGATCCTAGAAAGTAAAAAAGGCAAGTAATGACCACATGATTCATTTATAACCGTAACCTTAAACATATGGATTTCAATCTTATTGAAATTAATTTTGGGCATAGGGATGAAAAGTTTCCACCATTTGAATATCTTACGTACTTGGAATGGGTTAATAACATAACGAACTTGAGGAATTTTTAAGAACCTTTTAAAGAAACCTAGCCATGGAGTGGGACTTGAACAAGGTTTTTCTTTTGTCTTGAGTTTGAGAGTATAAGAATGAGGAAAATCCCCCAAGTTTTGAATAAATATGACCCTTTAAAAAACTCAAAACTACATAAACAAGGTATTAAATAAACGTGGAATTACCAAAAAATCCTCAAAATTTTAGATTTGAAATCAGGGATGGTCCATTGCCTTACTGGGTTGATGGACCATTAACTGATCTATGAAAAGGCTTCCTGATATACCGTGAATCTATGATATTTTTTATGCTTAAAACAAGGAGTTTTTTTGTTTTCCTATGTGGATATAATGGTATTTTGTGTATTATTATAGGTAAATAAGTCGTGCGGGAAACCAGGGAACTTTGGAAGTCAATTCATATTTTTTGGGACACCCACAGACTGTAGATATAATCCACGAATCGTGGTTGTGATCATGGAACTGGTCTAGTGTGCAAGCTTAGAAGGACTTCAAACCACATATCAACGTACAAAGTGTGATCCAGAATAATGGATCATTGATTTCCTTCGAGGCTAACATAGTGTTCTAGAACCACGGATATGAGTATGAATCGTAGTACAGGACCACAGATCATGGATTAACTTGGAGGATGAAATAGTGTGCCAAAACTATGGACAGTAGATTGAAAACTATGGTCTGTGGTTCTTGATCTATGGATCATGGTTTCCCTTCCGACTCTGTTTTCCTATTTTACTTAGGATATGATTTTGTACATACTATAAATACTTTCCTTAGGTTTTCTTGTAAGAGGTCGACACTTTATCATACTTTTTGATATTTTTGAGATAAATTATTTTGTTATTGTATTGTTTCTTGATCTATTCAAAGAATTCATTTTGTTCATCTCCATCATTCTCTATTTTTTCTACTTTGTGATTGTAAGTACTATTATTCTAAATTTTATGCAAATTCTAGATTATATTACCATGATCATGTGTGTCCAAAACTTCCACAACTTGGGTTGTGGTAACCATGATAAATTAACAACTCAAGGTTAAGTACTTAGTAATTTAAACCCATGTGCATGCGTGTATTGATTATTTATTTGTATTGATTGATCTTTAAGGAGTGCACAAGTTAAAACTCGCCTTATGTATTACTTTCTTGAAAAGAGGTAAGAAAGAGGAAAAAAAATAATTAACAGAAATTAGGGTTTATCCCCATCTTAGGACTTGAGCCGTAACTGGAATAGTCTATCTAGAATCTAAGGCTAGGGTTAGGATGAAAAACACTTTGAGATCGGTAGGTGATAAGTGATTTACCCTTCTTAAGGATGGGAGGCATTTAGGTGTAATTAGCTAGTCAGATTCTACATACTAAGCACTGGAATAGATTACTATTACGATTTACCTAAGAAGTTATGAAATCATGGGATTGTAACCCTAGTGTATTAAAAAACATCGTTATATTGTAAAACCATAATCAATATTACTAAACGTTATTTATTTACTATTTTAATTCCTCCCTTAGAAGTGCAACAAATAAGTTGACTTAACTTCAAATAGATGTATTCTTTCTCATATTCCCTGTGGGATCGACCCCAACCTTTGTTAGGTTCTATATTTGTTAGTGACCACTTTATACTTCTTAATTTAAGTATAAGTTTAGGCATATCAAATTTATGTGACATTGTCGGGAATACGACTTTGAAATAGTTTATGATACTTATTTCAACTTTTAGTTGTTGTTTCCTAATTTTTCTTTTTCTTTTTCTTTTTTTTTATCTTAGGAATAATGTCTCAACACACTCATAGTCCATCAAATAGTCCATGGGGTCTTATTGAGATCAACAAACTCATTGAATTAAATGCTGCTCAGCAAGCTGAGGCCCAAGTCGAGGCTGAAGCTGAGGCAAACTTGTGAGATAATGCTGGAGAAATCCCAAGGTTAGATCAAATTTAGGATCCATTGACATATTATCAAAATCCCTATCAGATTACCTAGTCCAGTCGAAGAACCTTATATTTATTTATTTACATTTACAGGAGCAACCGTTACGCCTCCTCTCGGGGGTAATTATAAGTTCAATTGGGACAAGTACTATGATGCAACTACTGAAAACTAGAAGATTATTAATTGGTATGCTGGGAGTGAATCCAAATAATCATCTGTTGAATCTCACTAGGATCTTTTAAGCTTTTACTTTGCAAGGGGTGCCTTATAAAGCTATCAGACTTATATTGTTTCCCTTTTCCCTAATGGGGGAGGCAACTATATGGTTGAACAAATTTTCTGAGGCTTCTAATCATACTTGGGATGAGTTGGTGGAAGCCTTCCTTGCTAGATTATTTCCTCCTTCTAAGATTCTACAGTTGAGGGATAAGATAATCAATTTCCAGCAGTCACTAGGAGAGGCACTGCATGAGGCTTAGTTGAGGTTTTAGAAGAAATTGAAGTAATGCCAAATCACGGGCTCACTGATGTCACCTTGTAGAAAAGTTTCTAGTGGTGTAAACTCTTTGAACAAGTTTGTGGCAGAAAATATTTGTAGAGGCTCTATAATAGGTCTCAACTATGCTACAACAAGTCGATTATTGGATGATATGACAAAGAGTAATAGGGATTGGCACACTAGAGATTCTGAGGTTTTATCTGGTCATAGTCATTATGAGATATTTGTAGAGAAGAGGAAGATAGAAGAGGATAGGGACCACGATATGGCTTATTTTAAAATATAGATAGAATTTATGGTAAAAAATCTTATGAGAGCTAATGCACAAGCTGTGCAGAATTTTAATTTTGTAGCCACAAGGGATAGAGCTCCCAAATGTGAGGACTATTATATTTATATCGGGGTTTACCAAGTCAGAGGTAACCAAGATTGAAATTCTTACAGAGAAAGAGATGACTATATAAAGGATTATATTCGTAAAGATAATTTTTGGAGAGATGGTTACCGCAAGGACAGAGGTCTATTGTGCCTTGGAGATTAGGTTTTTAGCAAACCTCTAGGATTAGAGGAGATGCTTGATAAGGTTAAGAAAAAGGCAAAATCATCTAATCAAGGCATAAAAAATATGTTGAATAATATGTGGTTGTGGCGCAGTTAGTCGATTCTCATACCACCACCATTAAGAAACTGGAGTAGTAAATGGGAAAACTATCCACAACTATAAACCAGAGGCTGAGGGGTCATTACTTGGTGGTACCTCTCCTTACCCGAGCAATGGTGGTCATTTTCTATCCATCACTACTAGTATAAGAAAGGCTACAATAGACCCACTGATGCCATTCTTTTAAAATCAAGGACATATTAATGCTGAAGCTGAGCCTACTAATGAAAATAAAATGAATGGGAATTTGTAAATGCTAAGGAAGGGAAGATTGGAGATCCGAAGTTTCCAAGAGATGTTGACGAGACAAATTCAAGGAAATAGAAGGATAAAGAGGCTTCAAATACCGTGACACCAATTTTGAGCCCTCCTTTACCATTTCCACAACGAGCAAAAAAGAAAGACGAATATGGAAAATTCTGAAATTTATGAATATGTTGAAGGAGTTATTCATGAATATTCAATTGGGGGATACCTTAGAGTAGATGCTAGGGTATAAAAATTTATGAAAGATTTGCTGACCAAAAAGATACTGTGAGTTTCGAGCCTGATGATAATTTGCACCACCGTCTTGAAATTGCTTCGAGTTCTCTAATGCAATAAAGGAAGATCCTGGAGTGTTCAATATTCCTTGAACCATTGTAGTATTTAATTTTTCAAAATTTCTATGTGATCTAGTACCAAGTAATACTTTAATTCCATTGGTCATTTTCAATTGGTCTTTGGATCGCCCAAACCCACAAATATATAGTTATTGATGGCAGATAGCATGGTGAAGAAGCTAATTGGTATTCTTTATGATATGCTAGTAAAAATGGACAACTTCATATTTACAGATGATTTCATGAACTACATTGTGAAGTTGACTTTAAGGTACCCTTCATCTTGGTTCAACCATTCTTAGCCACTGGAAGGGCACTTATTGACATGGAGAGAGGAGACCTGAAATTCAAGTTATACTGAGTTGCCCTTACCGATTTCTATGAAAGGTATTTTGAGTTTTTTTGGGTTATGATGGTTTCTACAATAGATTCATCAAGGAATTCACAAAGATTTCACAACCTTTGGGAAAACTTCTTGTGAAAGATATGAAATTTTATTTTGATGATACATGCCTTAAAAGCCTTTGATTGTCTAAATGCGAAGTTAGTGAGTGCACCTATCATTGTGGATCCAGATTGGACTCAACCATTTGAGGTTATGTGTGATTCTAGTGGTTTGGCTTTGGGGGAAGCCCTGTAAAAATGCAATGAGAAGATGTTTCATCCTATGTATTATGCCAGCAAGACACTTTATCTATATAAGAAAATATACACCATTACAGTATAGGAATTTTTTTCTGTTGTATTTGCTTTTGAAAAACTCAAGTCTTATTTTCTAAGTTCCAAGGTCATATTTCACACTTATCACTATGCACCGAGGTACTTAATATCGAAGAAGAATGCTAATCCTAGGCTAATTAGAGTGATTTTTCTATTGCAAGGGAACGCACAACCAAGTGACTGATCATATTTCTAGATTAGAGGAAGAGAAAAAAGGTGATTGAGGAGTTAGACATTGATGACACATTCCCAGATGAGTAGTTGTTGGCTGCTTCACATGATTTTCTACCATGGTTTACTGATTTTTCCAACTTTTTGGCAAGTTATTTGATATACAACGACTTGATTTACCATCAAAGGAGAAAGTTATTACATGATATGAAGAGATACTACTGGTATGAGCCATACTTATTTTGCATCTGTGATGATAATATAATTTGGAAGTGCTTTCCTAAAGTTGAGATGATGAATATACTTGAGGCCATTATTCATACCCTGTGGTGGAAAAAATGGTGGTATGCGGACAAAACAAAAGATTTTGTAGTGTGGGTATTATTGTCCCACCATTCACCAAGATGCACATGAGTTTGAAAGATCCTATGATAGATGCCAAAGATTTAGTAGTGTATCCAAAGGATAAGGAATGCCTCTAAACACCACCCTTGAGGTAGAACTATTTGATGCGTCAGTCATTGATTTATTGAGGCCTTTGTGAGTTCTTACGGGATAAAGTATATTTTGGTAGCTATGGAATATGTGTCAAAGCAGATAGAGGTGGTTGTGCTTCCAAACAATGAAGGTAAGAGTGTCCCAAATTTTTTGAAGAAGAACAACTTTACCCATTTTTGTACCCCAGGAGTAATTATAAGTGATGGTGGGTCACTCTTTTGCAACCGATTGCTTAGTGCTCTACTGGCTAAATATGGTGTAAAACTTAAAGTGACAATGCTTTATTATCCTCAAAATAGAGGGTAAGTTGAGGTACCTAACCGAGATAGCAAGACCATCCTATACAAAATTGTGAACACAAGTGATTGGTCAAAGAAGCTTGATTATGATCTATGGGCATACCATACTGTATTCAAAAGTCCAATAGGTATGTATCCATATTAGCTTATGTATTGCAAAACATGTCACTCCTTGGTTGAACTTAAGCATAAGGCCTTGTGGGATTTGAAGAAGCTTAATTTCGTTTGGAGTGAGGCCTCTAGCTTAAGAATATATCATCTTAATGAAATGGATCAGTTCCCTCTAGTAGCTTATAAGAGTGCAACATTGTACAAGGAAAGGATGAAGTAGTTCCATGACCAGAAGGTATAGAAGAGAGAGTTCATCCTAGAAGACATGGTATTGTTATTCAATTCTAAACTTTATTTTTCCCTGGTAAATTAAAGTATAGGTAGGATGGACTATTCAAAATGTTAAAATATTCTCACATGGAGCTATTGAACTAGAAGGGAACAAAGGAAACTTGTTCAAGGTTAATGGGAAGTGTGTGAAGCACTATTGGAGATCTTACGAAGAAGTCAAAACTATTGAAATGAATTATCTTGATGAAGTCTGAATAACCGAGATAAGAAACATTGTAATGTGATGTTTGGTGGGAAACCCATGATCATATTTGTAATCTTATAAAAAACATTACTTACAACGTCAAGGTATGTTGAATGCATGAAGGGATGTAGTTCAAGAGAAAAATTTATAGAATAAAAAGGGAATACTAACATCCACAGACTGTAGATTTTGTGGATCGATCTGTGGAACTGAGATAGTGTTCAACAAGTATGAAGCACGTTTCTATAGATGATACCTCAGACTGTGGTTTGAATCTATGGACCATGGAATTAAACTCGTCAAGTTGAGAAAGAAATGGATCCACAAACAAAACTACAAACCATGGCTTGACACAGTGGACCATAGTATTGGTCGTGGTATCCTAGGTTAGGATTTAATTTATTTTCTTCCAAATTTGGTCAATCCAACCCGTGACCCTTCCCCCTTTATTTTAACAGCTTTAATCCAATTCAATTAGGGTTTTAAATTTATTTTCCTTTAATTCAAATCAATTAGTTCGATAAAATAATTTTAACTACTCACTCCTTCACATCCTCCACAACCGTCACCTACCCCACTCCTATAAGTGCCAACTATTCAAATTCAAAGGGCTTCTTTTGTTTTCTCATTATTCACTATGTGTAATGACTCATTTGGTCAGTATTTTACTTTCTGCCTTTTTCCATGTTTAGAGCTGTCTAATAGTTTTCCTAAGTAATTTATGACTTTTTTAGGACCAGTAGTTCGGTGCTCTAGTAGCTCGTTTGCTTGTTATATCAGTTTTTCTATTTTGGAGTTTCAGTTTTGAAATGGTGGAACTTGAGAGTGAATTTATAGTAAATACGCTCAAAATTGAATTTTGATAGTTTTGTTAGCTTAAGGAATGACAACTTTGGTCTAGATAGACCTTAAGTTTGTGTACCAAGAATTTCGTTCTGAGTTTGAGCTATTTTGTGGAAATTCATTTCAGCCAAAGATCATTTTAGAGCCTGGTATTCTTTTGGAAATTAAAGCATTGGATCAAAATTTTAATGATTCCATAAGCTTCGGAATGTTGATTTTAGGCTATTAGGGTTGTTGGTTCCTTTCTCAGGATGTCTAGGTTCATTTTAGGATCGTTTGCAAAATTTTTGAATTCCTTCTTTTGGTTGGTTTTGGTTTTAGGGTAATTTACATGCAAACGACCTCTGATGGCCATTCTATGTTTCGTTAGGTCCAAAATATCATTTCCATGCTATATGCATATTTGGTTTGTTGAAATCTGTGCCTGATTCCATGCCGAATCCCCATTGGGAGTTCAGGAATATTAAAAAAACACAACAAGTTGCTGTCATATGCTGACAAGTTTTGTTCTATGTGATCATGTAGGTCTAGGGTGTTGTTCAGCGTAATCGTGGAGGTGGGTGACAAAATTGAATGGTGTTGGCCCTTTTGCTCAGAGTGATCATGCTTTCTGGGGATGTGATGGCATACCTCTACCTAATCTATTCATCGTGATCTTGATGCATGCTTACGAAATCCAAATTAGTCAAGCCGAGCCAGGTTGCGATTGTGACCCTTTTTAACCCGATCGCAATAAAGAGCATCCTCACCTATATGAACCAATTTCTAGATTTTTCATTTTATTTTCTCCCTATTTTTACTTCAGAGCTTGTAGAACTGTTTAAGGTATTCTGAGATGGAAAAAGTGGTGGGGAGTTGCGTGGGAGGTGGTGTGAGTTATAATTTTTTCCCTAGTAATTCTCTTCATTCCCTTCACTTTTGGTATTGAGTAAAAATTTTAATTTCCTTACTTTATAACAAGATTTTCCCCTTGATACCTTGTTGTTTTGGCATCATTTTTGTACGACGCATTCGCCGTGTTGTACTCTACTCGATGGTAACACTAGGCCTAGGGGACCCTTTTTAGTTCCAGTTACCTGAGTTTCTTTATACAATATGGATATTGGTCTTCTTGTTTTAAACCCTGAGTCTTTATTGAGTCGTATTGGGTGATTTTGAAGATTCTTGAGATGTGCACGCGACTTGTAGGAGCTATTAGTTGGCGTCCATATAGGATAGGTTTTTCCTTTACTTTAGACCGGGTTCTTGTTGAATGCTAGTTTGTTCGAGCCAGTCGATGGGCTAGATTGGTAGTTGATTTGACCTTCTTTCTATTTACTTGTGTTTGTTTGCTTTTTAGGGCCCGTTCGAGGGCTCATTTTTTAGAAATAGGCCGTGTTTAGTATGCCCGATCTAATAGGAGTTACTACTGAATGTATTATTGATGTGGGGATATTTGGTAGTTACTCAAGCGAGTGGTATTCTTACCTGGTGGCTTATGGACTTTCTAGACTTTGAGTGTGTTTCTCATTTTCTTTAATTGATCCACATCGTGTATTATACATCATGGGATCTGGTCATTGAGCACGGGCGTGTCTTGGGGTTGTGTTAGCTTTATAGTTGAAAGATAACTAATTAAAACTTGAAGTTTTCTCAGCTTAATAACTATTGGAATAGAGATTTTTCTTGTACTTATGTATATATGCCATGACCACCTTGTGGTATGGTGCTATTTTCAGATATAAAGGAAAAAAAGTCTTCAAATATCATGAATGAGTTATATGTGGTTACCCGAGATTGACACTTTTGGGGCGGAGTCCCTCAGTATTGGAACTTTTGGGCAGAGTCCCACAGTATGGCACAGTTAAGGGTACTGGTGGGGTATTCTCCCTGCACTTGAGTTTAAGGCACAGTCATCCAAGGCATAGACCCCGATATTGGCACTTTTGGGGTGGAGTCCTCCGGTATGATATAGCATAGTTCAGATTTACTTTCCAGCATCCCTATGCATTCATTCTTATGTGTTTTTGCTCGCTGGGCTTAAGGGGGAAGTCATGGCGCGTTTGTTTATGCTGGATGTATCCACTGGTGGGATGGGGCCTTTGGATTTGTCAATTTACTTCTTTCCTTTCTACTTATATTCCTACTTTCTCTTATTCTTACCCATTTTATTTATCGATTTAGTTGAGCAGGATACCAGGTACGCTTTCATGGGCTTGTGCCTTGTATTAGTTATTCTTAGTTGATTTCCATATTGTTATTCCTTATCTTCCTGTACTGTTTTTACTTTTTTTTTCTTCTGAGCTAATTTACTTACTCGTTTTTCTTACTTGTATTTGATTTGAGACCGATCTTTTGATGATGCCTATTGGGTATGTCATGTTTGGTACTAATGCTACACTTTTGTACCATTTTCTTGGTGAAGATACTAGCACAATCCTTCGCAAGAGAGGTGATTGTGCTGGCTAGAGGAGAAGGTGGTTTCAGAGATCAATGTAAGCTCGAGCCTTTGGTTTGAGCCTGTTCTCCAACTTTGTTGGGTTTTCTGCCTTATCCTATTCAGGGTAGAACGGTCTTGTATTTACCTATTGTTGAAGAAGTTATGTATATTATCTTTTAGAAACTCTAATGTAGATAGCTCCATTTATCAACTCACCAGTCTTGGGAGGTGTTATATTTTTTGTTTTATGTATTTCTTCGTTCTACCTTGTATTTTTGTATTTACTAATGGTTATTTGTTATCGGCCCATTGCTTATCACTCTACGCCGAGGGGTTAGGTCTTGTCTACTGGAGGGAGGTAGACGCCATCACAATCTAAGTTTTGGGTCATGATAGAGTGGTATTAGAGCTTAGGTTGCTTTGGTTTTTTCGACAATGGAGCAAGTGTCAGTTGAGTCCTATGTATTAGTGTGGAAACGTCTGTGGCTTATATTCGGAAGGCTACAAGGCGATATAGGAATGCACTCTCTTTCTTTTCTCTCTTCATATGAAGAACTTGTTTGGTTTTGAAAGTATTTATTTAACTTCGCTCTTTTCGCAGATGGTGCTTACCTATAGTTTGTTGGTTGATTAGGACCCTCCTTTTGAGGCTTATGAGACCCCACCTATAGGCGGAGATAAGGTGACTATAGGTACTCATCTAATTAGTGCTTCTTCAATATCTATGCCCCAGACTACAACTTCTATGGATCTACCGCCACTTCAACAAACCACTGCAGTACCCTAATAATAGTTTACGCCGCCTCATATAGCCACAGTGCGACAACTTCTGAGGTAGATGCTTAAGATGTTTGGCGGTGTACCATTGATGTTCCACTTAGTTTAGCTTGGGGGAAGCATAGGACGCTTAGCCTCCCAGGTTCCTCCTATTATAGATTTTCCACTAGCCTCTTCAATTGCACCACAACTTATTCTAGCACCAGTACATCCGCAACAGATTGATGCCAAAGCCCTTCAATCATATGAGGTGAAGATAATGCTTGATCACTTTCTCCACATAACACTAACTAGATTCTCAAGGGCAGCAAGATAGGACCCCATGGAGTTTATCACTGTCAGTGAAGAGAGCTTGAGGACCTTGGAGTTGTTGGATGGGCACGGGGTTGATTTCATTAACTATCTACTTGAGGGAGATGTGACACACTAGTGGAGTGTCCTTAGAGACTATAGGCCAGCTGGGTCTTCATGATGACCTAAGGCCAGTTTTTAGAGGCCTTCTTGGCTAAGTATGTTCCCTGTAGTGCCCCAGAGGGGCCTAGATCGTAGTTTGAGACTTTGCAAAAAGGGTCCTCGCCAGTTACAAAATATAAGGTTAGATTTGTTGAGTTATCGAGGCACGTAATTGATTTGATTCTAACCAAGGAGGAGCAGATTTATCACTTTGTGTATGGATTGATGCCTGATTTACGCAGGGAGGTTGAGTTGATATTGGTGTTGGGTAGGTCCTTTCCAAATGTTTCTGATCATGCTAGGAGCATGGTTAAATTTGTATTTATTATCCCAATAGGGTAGTGAGAAGAGCCAGCATTATGAGGGAAATTATTCTAGAACCCGATCAGAGGGTAGAGACTACAGTAGAGGTCATACCAACTTGAGATATTAGGATTCCAAAGGGGCTCTAGAGGCAGGTAAAGGTAGTCAGCCTGCCGAAGGCTTAGGTTCAAGGTTGCAGGGTTGTGGTTGCCAGGTTGGGGGCTCAGGTATCCGTGCGAGGGATAAACTAGTGTTTTCAATATGGAGTTGATAGAAACCTTGCCAGAGATATCCCAAGGGGTGTTAGAGGTAGTGTTCCTGGAGCTTTCTACCTATGTAGGGAGTTGGGTCATGGGATTGGGTATTCTCTATGGCATGGGGCCTTTCGGGCACCACTTCCAGTGCATCCACTTCAGGAAGCACCATCAGTCAAGGGTGAACAGAGAGCTGAGGTGTGGGTTTGAGAGATAAAGATAGGGATCACCATGGTGAGTCCCATTAGTAGTTGTTTGTGCTTTGAGTTAGGGCCGAGGTAGGAGCCTCAGAGGATGATGATGATCTTCCTAGTATGTACTTTAACTTTAACTTTTTGTTTGATCTGTTCTGATTTATGATTTGCTTTATTTCTTGCCTTTTGTCTATTTATGCCCTATAAGTTTTTACCTGTGGTTAAGTATTGGGGTGCCTATGGGCTCGATTTAAGTAGTAGATAGGTTGTTGGGTTGTGTGCATTGTTAGTGTGATGTAATGACTCATGGGACAATTGGGGGGGAGCCTTATAGGTGTTTGGCCAGGTTGTGTTTTTCTATGTATGAAGAAGTTCATTGCTTTTATGTAATTTTGGGTTATTCGTAAAGACCGTTACCTTAACGGTGCCTGGTATATCCCATGTGAGGGATGGAGGGACCTTTTGGACACACACTGGTTTGGGTCTTGTTTAGCTCATGGGCCTGGAGATATGGTTTCCTCTGAGGTATTCATTAGCCCTTGTGTTTCGTGTTTCCTTTCTATTTCCTTTCCTTCTGTGTCTTTTCACCTTCTAAAATTAGGAGTTTGAAGGTGGAAGAGTGTTGTGGTTAAGGGGGTAGTTGTGTTCTTTTAGAGATGAATCGTATGGGTGATGTCCTTAGATGTTCCTTTGGGAGTTTGTTTAGATTTCATGGTTTCTACTTGTAATGACCCTTATGGTCATTTATGATAAATACGCGACATTTTTCTTTCTAGAGAATTTCAGTAGTTTCCCTAAGTCATTTATGACTTGCTGGGACTGACAGTTCGGATCCCTGGTGACTCAGTCGAGAAATATCTCAAATTCCCTATTTTAGAGCCTAAAACTAAGTACTTGTTGACCAAAGTCAACTTTCC